>SDVV010016298.1:0-14289 GCA_016164225.1 Gammarus roeselii
GTTTCAAGTGATCTCGAGCCAGGCCTAACCCTAATCCCTGATCCCTGTTCACTGATCCCTGATCAGGATTGTTTGACGCACTTGAACACTCCTTCATAAACATCTTTTTACTCCCTTTCCTCTCCGACTACAGTGGCTTGTCTTATTCTTGTCAAGTACCTTCACTGGATTCCATTAACTGAACCAATTTAGTGAACAGAACCCTTCCGGTGTTCATCGCAGTCTGTTGCCTCTAAGAACTCCATCTAGTCTGCCAGCTCTGGTCACAAAACCCTCTGAACGGCTGTTGTCCCCGTCAATTAGTCTGCCAGCCCTGGCCACATACTCCTCTGAATGGCTGTTGTCCCCGTCAAATAGTCTGCCAGCCGTAGCCACATGATCCTCTGAACAGCTGTTGTCCTTCATTCGGGGCATGGATTTTTCGCCCTTTTTATGGTTCCCGACGACCGGTCAACCATCATGAGTGCCTGTTCTAGCAGCTTGTGTACTGTGTAGTCCACAATATTTCATCCCCAACCTGGGAATCAATTGCCCCCCCCCAACCCCAGAGCATTCAATTTCTAGGGCAACTCCACCTGGCATGCGTCGTCAGCGCAGACAATTACCAACTTCAATGAACTGAGGCAGTTTCATCCTAGCGGCGTCGGATAAAAAGTGCAGCAAGAGCTGCTCATTACCTGTGACGGGAAACTTCGTTAAGAGGTGCTGGTGATATCAAAGGGCCCGGAAGGCGGTGTTTTCATTCGTAATGCGATTATTTTGGTTCGGATTTTGTGTGTGATATTATCTGCCGTCAGGAGTGAGTTCAATACTAGCGAATAAGAACGATAATTAAAGTTTTATCAGAACGAATAAGAATAATCTGTGTATATCGTTTCACACGGCGACATATTATTGTTGAACACATGTCATCGGACCCAAAGCCAGGCCCATCCACCTTAAGCGCCATCTTTGTATATATACGATGAGCAAATATTGAATTTTACTATACATTTCCAGACGCAAAATTTACATTCATCTCACTAAATATCCTCCACGTAAAATTGTTCTTTTCGTAACGCGTAACCTAATCATTACCAACTTACAGATAATTAAAAGGAAGCCATGGGAGAAACTCACGAAAGTTCTAAGAAGTGAGACAATCTGCAAAAGAGAAATGTGATCTACTGAAGGCCCCAGCAGAACTAATAACGTCATGAGTAAATACGGAGCCATCAAGTGTATTCCACAATGCAGGCGTTGGATGAATAAAGAACTCACAAACTATGAAGTTCTTTGTCGAACAGGATCAATAGCAAACTCATCCAACGAGACAGCACAACGATTGTTCCGAACAGGATACAGCTCTCATGAAGCATGTTCAAGCCTGCATGGAAATGATCAATAGCAAACTCATCCAACAAGACAGCACAACGATTGTTCCGAACAGGACACAGCGCTCCTGAAGCATATTGGTGCCTGCATGGATATGATCAATAGCAAACTCATCCAACGAGACAGCACAACGTTTGGTGGACCGTCATGCAATATACTCGGCAATGAACGGCTTTTATAATGATCAGTTACATAGCTGTTAATTTAGGTGCAAAAACAGCATTACCCCGCTTGAACCGCATGCGTGATATGTCAGAAGCGTCCGTCCCACCGAACTCATCCAAATAAGATGGCAGTCTATGCAATTTGCGGATCTAAATGAAGTCTGCTATGACAAGTAGGAGGCAGAGACACTTGACCGCGACCTAACTTTATGTCGAAATGCATTGACAGAAGATTTTATTTCTGAGGGGACAGCAATTAGTTTGCCCCCCTCGCTCTAAGCGGCACTCCTCAAAGTGGTCCACCATTTGTGTGAAGCCTCGGTGTGTCTAAAGATATCACGTAACAATTGTTAAGGTGAAGTTAAACTGCATTGTAGGTATGATTGGGCTTCCTCTACGTAGCTAGAAAGGGCTTGTAATGAAACAGAGTTCAATTACAGCAGCCCACGGCAGTGTAGGTATGATTGGGCTCCCTCTGCTTAGCTAAAAATGACTTATAATGAAACAGAGTTCAGTTACAGCAGCCCACGGCAGTGCAGGTATGATTGGGCTCCCTCTGCGTAGCTGGATTTGGCTTATAATGAAACAGAGTTCAATCACAGCAGCCCATTTAAGTGTAGGTATGGTTAGGCTCCCTTTGCGTAGATAGAAATAGCTTATACTGGAACAGAGTTCAATTACAGCAGCTCACGACAGTGTAGGTATGATTGGGCTCCTTCTGCGTAACTATAAATGGCTAATAATGAAACAGAATTCATTTACATTTACCTCTGCGTAGTAAGAAATAACTTATAATGCAACAGAGTTCAATTAGAGTCATTATTGTATAGATCGGGTAATGTATAGATATCATCTGCAACGAGCTGTTTGACAGGTGATGGATGATTGTTTTGTGGTGACGACATCGGTGAGGGTGATGTATAGATCGATATAATCTGCAACGAGCTGTTTGGCAGGTGATGGATGATGGTTTTGTAGTTACGACGTCAATGCGGGTGTTAATAGATCGCTTTCATCTGCAACGAGCTTTCTGGGAGGTGATGGACGATGGTTTTGTGGTGATGACATCGGTGAGGGTGTTGTATAGATCGATACCATCTGCAACGAGCTGTTTGGCAGGTGATGGATGATGGTTTTGTAGATACGAAATCAGTGCGGATATTGTATAGATCGATATCATCTGCAACAAGCTGCATAGTGGGTCGTGGACGACGGTTTTTAGCTAACGACATGAGTGAGGGGAATGTACATATCGATATCACCTGAAACGAGCTTTCTGGCAGGTGATGGACGATGGTTTTGTGGTGACGTCATCGGTTAGGGTGTTGTATAGATCGATACCATCTGCAACGAGCTGTTTGGCAGGTGATGGATGATGGTTTTGTAGTTACGACATCAGTGTTGTTGTTGTATAGATCGATATCGTCTGCAACAAGCTGTTAAGCGGGTCGTGGACGATGGTTTATCGCTGACGACATGACTGAGGGAGGATGTACAGATCGATATCATCTGAAACGAGCTGTTTGGCAGGTGATAGACGATGTATTTATGGTAACGACATCGACGAGGGTGTTGTGTAGATCGATATCATTCGCAACGAGCTTTCTGGCAGTTGATGGACGATGGTTTTGTGGTGACGGCATTGGTGATGGTGTTGTATATATCGATATCATCTGTAGCGAGCTGTTTGGCGGGTGATGGGCGATAGTTTTGAGTAGACGCCACCGGTGAGGGTTTTGTATAGATCGATATCATCTGCAACGAGCTGTTTGGCAGGTGATGGACGATGGTTTTGTGGCGACGACATCGGTGAGGGTGTTTTATAGATCGATATCATCTGCAACGAGCTGTTTGACAGGTGATGTACGATGGTTTTGTGGTGGCGAAACCGGTGAGGGTAGTGTATAGATCGATATCATCTGCAACGAGTTGTTTAGAGGGTTATGGACGATGGTTTTGTGGTGACGACATCGGTGAGGGTACTGTATGGATCGAAATCATCTGCAACGAGCTGTTTAGCGGGAGGCGGGCGAAGGTTTCTTGCTGACGACATCGTTGAGGGTATTGTGTAGATTGATATCATCTGCAACGAGCTGTTTGGCGGGGGATGGGAGATGGTTTTGTTTGGACGCCATCAGTGAGGGTTTTGAATAGATCGATATCATCTGCAACGAGCTGTTTGGCAATTGATGGACGGTGATTTTGTGGCGACGACGACGGTGAGGGTGTCGTATAGATCGATATCATCTGCAACGAGCTGTTTGGCGGGTGGCGGACTGCGGGTTTCTGCTGACGAAATCGGCGAGGGGAGTGTATAGATCAATATCATCTGCCACGAGTTGTTTGGCGGGTGGCGGACTACGGTTTCTGCTGACGACATCGGTGATCGGTGAGGGTGTTGTTTCGATCGATATCATCTGCGACGAGTTGTTTAGAGGGCGATGGACGATGTTTTTTTGGTGACGACATCGGTGAGGGTACTGTATAGATCGATATCATCTGCAACGAGCTGTTTGGCAGGTGGTGGACGATGGTTTTTTGCAGACGACATCGGCGAGGGTATTTCATAGATCGATATAATCTGCAACGAACTGTTTGACAGGTGATGGATGATTGTTTTGTGGTGACGACATCGGTGAGGGTGATGTATAGATCGATATCATCTGCAACGAGCTGTTTGGAAGGTGATGGATGATTGTTTTGTAGTTACGTCATGAGTGAAGGTGTTGTCTAGGTCGATATCATCTGCAACGAGCTGTTTTGCGGGTGGCGGACGACGGTTCTTTGCTGACGACATCGCTGAGGGTGCTGTATAGATCGATATCATCTGCAGCAAGCTGTTTAGCGGACGCGGACACCAGTTTTTTGCTGAAAACATCGGTGAGGGTGTTGTATAAACCGATATCATCTGCAACAAGCTGTTTGGCCGGTGATGGATTATATTTTGGTGTCGGAGACATCAGTGAGGTTGTTGTATAGATCGATAACATCTGCAACGAGCTTTTTGGCAGGTGATGGACGATGGTTTTGTGGAGACGACATCGGTGAGGGTGTTGTATAGATCGATATCATCTGCAACGAGCTGTTTGCCGGATGACGGATGACGGTTTTTTCCTGACGACATCGGTGAAAGGTGCGGGTGTTGTTTAGATCGATATCATCTGCGACGATTTGTTTAGCGGGTGATGGACGATGGTTTTGTGGTGACGACATCGGTGAGGGTGTTTTTAGATCGATATCATCTGCAACGAGCTGTTTGGCGGGTGGCGGACTACGGGTTTCTGCTGACGAAATCGGCGAGGGTAGTGTATAGATCGATATCATCTGCCACGAGTTGTTTGGCGGGTGGCGGACTACGGTTTCTGCTGACGACATCGGTGATCGGTGAGGGTGTTGTTTAGATCGATATCATCTGCAAATAGTTGTTTAGAGGGTGATGGACGATGTTTTTTGGTGACGACATCGCTGAGGGTGCTGTATAGATCGATATCATCTGCAACAAGCTGTTTAGCGGACGCGGACACCGTTTTTTTGCTGACGACATCGGTGAGGGTGTTGTATAAACCGATATCATCTGCAACGAGCTGATTGGAAGGTGCTGGACGATGGTTTTGTGGTGACGACATCGGTGAGGGTGTTCTATGGATCGATATCATTTGCAACGAGCTGATTGGCAGGAGATGGACGAAGGTTTTGTTGATACGAGATCAGTGAGGGTGTTGTATAGATCGATATCATCTGCAACGAGCTGTTTGGTAGGTGATGGATGATTGTTTGTAGTGACGTCATCAGTGAGGGGTTGTATAGATCGATATCATCTGAAATGAGCGTTTTGGCGGGTGATGGGCGATGGTTTTGTTGTGACGATATCGGTGAGGGTGTTTCATGAATCGATACCATCTGCAACGAGCTGTTTTGCGGGTCGTGGACGACGGCTTTTTGCTGACGACATGAGTGAGGGTGATGTGCAGATAGATATCATCTGAAACGAGCTGTTTGGCAGGTGATAGACGATGGAGTTGTGGTGACGACATCGGTGAGAATACTGTATGGTCGAAATCATCTTCGACGAGCTGTTTGGCGGGTGAAGGACATTGGTTTTGTGGTGAATACATCGGTGAGGGTGTTGTATAGATTGATATCATCTGCTTCGAGCTGTTTGGCAGGTGATAGACGATGGTTTTGTGGTGACGATATCGGTGAGGGTGTTTATTGTATCGATACCATCTGCAACGAGCTGTTTAACGGGTCGTGGAGGACGGCTTTTTGCTGACGACATGAGTGAGGGTGATGTACAGATCGATATCATCTGAAACGAGCTGTTTAGCAGGTGATAGACGATGGTTTTGAGGTGACGACATCGGCGAGGGTGTTGTGTAGATCGATATCATCCGCTACGAGCTTTCTAGCAGGTGATGGACGATGGTTTTGTGGTGACGACATAGGTGATGGTGTTGTATATATCGAAATCATCTGAAGCGAGCTGTTTGGCTACTGGCGGACGACGTTTTTTTTGCTGACGACATCGGATAGGGTGTTATAAAGATCGATATCAACTGCAATGAGCTGTTTAGCGGGTGTCGGAAGGCGTTTTTTTGCTGATGACCTCGGTGAGGGTGTTGTATAGACCGATTTTATCTGCAACGAGCTGTTTGGCAGGCAATGGACGATGGTTTTGTGGTGACGACATCGGTAGGGGCGCTGTATAGATCGATATCATCTGCAACGAGCTGTTTGGCATTTGATGGACGATGGTTTTCTAGTAACGACATCAGTGAGGGTCTTGTATAGGTCGATATCATCTGCAACGAGCTGTTTTGCAGGTGATGGGCGATGGTTTTGTGGTGACGACATTGGTGAGATTGTTGTAATGAACAATATCATCTGCAACGAGGTGCTTGGCGGTTGATGGACGACGGTTTTGTGGTGACGACATCGGTGAGGGTGTTGTTTAGATCGATATCATCCGCAACGAGTTGTTTGTCGGGTGGCGGACTATGTTTCATTGCTGACGACATCGGTTAGTGTGTTGTATAGATCGATATCATCTTCAACGAGCTGTTTGGCAGGTGATGGACGATGGTTTTGTGGTGAAGACTCTATTGAGGGTGCTGTATTGAACGATATTATCTGAAATGAGCTGTTTGGCTGGTGATGGGCAATGGTTTTGGGGTGACGTCATAGGTGAGGGTGATGTATAGATCGATATCATCGTAAACTAGCTGTGTTGCAGGTGATGGACGAGGAGTTGGTGGTGACGACATCGGTAAGGGTGTTGTATAGATCGATATCATTTGTAGCGATCTGTTTGGCAGGTGATGGATGTAGGTTTTGTAGGTACGACATCAGTGAGGGTATTGTATAGATCGATATCATCTGCAACGAGCTGTTTGGCAGGTGATGGGCGATGGTTTTAGGTGATAACATCGGTGAGGGTGTTGTATAAATCGATATCATCTAAAACGAGCTGTTTGGCGGGTGATTGTCGATGGTTTTGTGGTGACAACAACGGTGAGATTGTTGTATAGACGAATATCATCTGCAACGAGCTGTTTGGCGGGGGATGGACGATGGTTTTGTGGTGACGACATCGGCGAGGGTGTTGTAAAGATCGATATCATCTGCAACGAGCAGTTTGGCAAGGGCTGGACGATTGTTTTGTGGTGACGACATCGGTAAGGGTGTTGTATTGATCGATATCATCTGCAACGAGCTGTTTTGCAGGTGATTGGCGATGGTTTTGTGGTGACGACATTGGTGAGATTGTTGTATTGAACAATATCATCTGCAACGGGGTGCTTGGCGGTTGATGGACGATGGTTTTGTGGTGACGACATCGGTTGGGGTGTTGTTTAGATCGATATCATCTGCAACAAGCTGTTTGGCGGGTGGCGGACGATGTTTCATTGCTGACGTCATCGGTGAGTGTGTTGTATAGATCGATATCATCTTCAACGAGCAGTTTGGCAGGTGATGGATGATGTTTTTGTGGTGACGACTCTATCGAGGGTGCTGTTTAGAACGATATTATCTGAAATGAACTGTTTGGCTGGTGATGGGCAATGGTTTTGTGGTGACGTCATAGGTGAGGGTGATGTATAGATCGATACCATCAACTAGCTGTTTTGCAGGTGATGGACGAGGGGTTTGTGGTGACGATATCGGTAAGGGTGTTGTATAGATCGATATCATTTGTAGCGCTCTGTTTGGCAGGTGATGTATGTAGGTTTTGTAGGTACGACATCAGTGAGGGTGTTGAATAGATCGATATCATCTGCAAAGAGCTGTTTGGCAGGTGATGGGCGATGGTTTTGTGGTGATAACATCGGTGAGGGTGTTGTATAGATCGATATCATCTAAAACGAGCTGTTTGACAGGTGATTGTCGATGGTTTTGTGGTGACAACAACAGTGAGATTGTTGTATAGACGAATATCATCTACAACGAGCTGTTTGGCGGGGGATGGACGATGGTTTTATGGTGACGACATCGTGAGGGTGTTGTAAAGATCGATATCATCGTCAACGAGCAGTTTGGCAGGTGATGGACGATTGTTTTGTGGTGACGACATCGGTAAGGGTGTTGTATTGATCGATATCATCTGCAACGAGCTGTTTTGCAGGTGATGGGCGATGGTTTTGTGGTGACGACATTGGTGAGATTGTTGTATTGAACAATATCATCTGCAACGAGGTGCTTGGCGGTTGATGGACGATGGTTTTGTGGTGATGACATCGGTGAGAGTGTTGTATAGATCGATATCATCTAAAACGAGCTGTTTGGCGGGTGATTGTTGATGGTATTGTGGTGACGACAACGTTGAGATTGTTGTATATACCAATATCATCTGTAACGAGCTGTTTGGCAGGTGATGGACGATGGTTTTGTGTTGACGACATCGGTGGAGGTGTTGTATAGATCGATATCATCTGCAACGAGCTGTTTGCCGTATGGCGGTTGACGGTTTTTTTCTGACGACATCGGTGATCGGTGAGGGTGTTGTTTAGATCAATATCATATGCAACGAGCTTTTTAGCGGGTGGCGGACGACGTTTTTTTGCTGATAACATCGGTGAGAGTGTTGTATTGACCAATATCATCTGCAACGAGCTGTTTGGCAGGTGATGGTCGATTGTTTTGTGGTGACGACATCGGTAGGGGCGCTGTATAGATCGATATCACCTGCAACGAGCTGTTTGGCAGTTGATGGACGATGGTTTTCTAGTTACGACATCAGTGAGTGTCTTGTATAGATCGATATCATCTGCAACGAGCTGTTTAGCCGGTGATGGATGATTGTTTTGTAGTTACGTCATCAGTGAAGGTGTTGTATAGATCGATATCATCTGCAACGAGCTATTCGGAAAGTGATGGACAATGGTTGTGTGGTGACGACATCGGTGAGGGTGTTGTATAGATCGATATCATCTGCAACGAGCTGTTTGGCAGGTGATGGGCGATGGTTTTGTGGTGATAACATCGGTGAGGGTGTTGTATAGATCGATATCATCTAAAACGAGCTGTTTGGCAGGTGATTGTCGATGGTTTTGTGGTGACAACAACGGTGAGATTGTTGTATAGACGAACATCATCTGCAACGAGCTTTTTGGCGGGGGATGGACGATGGTTTTGTGGTGACGACATCGTGAGGGTGTTGTAAAGATCGATATCATCGTCAACGAGCAGTTTGGCAGGTGATGGACGATTGTTTTGTGGTGACGACATCGGTAAGGGTGTTGTATTGATCAATATCATCTGCAACGAGCTGTTTGGCAGGTGATGGGCGATGGTTTTGTGGTGATAACATCGGTGAGAGTGTTGTATAGATCGATATCATCTGCTCCAAGCTGTTTGGAAGGGGATGGACAATGGTTTTGTGGTGACGACATCGGTGAGGGTATTTTATAGATCAATATCACCTTCAACGAGCTTTTTGGCAGGTGATGGGCGACGGTTTTTTGCTGACGACATCGGTGAGTCTGTTGAATAGATAAATATCATCTGAAACAAGCTGTTTTGCTGGCGATTGACGATGATTTTGTGGTGATGACATCGATGAGGTAGTTATAAAGTTCGATATCATCTGCAACGAGCTGTTTGGCAGGTCACTGATGATGGTTTTGTATTTACGACATCAGTGAAGGTGTTGTATAGATCGATATCATCTGCTACGAGCTGTTTGGCGGTGATGGACGATGGTTTTGTGGTGACAACATCGGTGAGGGTGTTGTATTGGTCGATATCATCTGCAACGAGTCTGTTCGGGAGATGATGGATTATGGTTTTCTAGTTACGACATCGGTGAGGGTGTTGTATAGATCGATATCATCTGCAACGAGATTGTGATCGGATGGCGGATGATGGCTTTTTGCTGACGACATCGGTGAGGGTGATGTATAGATCGATATTATCTTCAACGAGCTGTTTGATAGGTGATGTCAGATGGTTTTGTGGTGACTACATCGGTGAGTTTTTTTTATAGATCGATATCACCTGCAACGAGCTTTTTGGCAGGTTATGGACGACGGTTTTTTGCTGACAACATCACTGAGGCTGTTGTATTGATCGATATCATCTGCAACGAGCTGTTTAGCGGGTGGCGGCGGTTTTTTGTGGACGACATGAGTGAGGGTGTTGTACAGATCGATATCATCTGAAAAGGGCTGTTCGGCAGGTGATGGACGATGGTTTTGTGGTGATGACATCGGTGATGGTGTTGTATAGATCGATATCATCTGCAACGAGCTGTTTAGTGGGTGACATACGACGGTTTTTTCCTGACGACATCGGTGAGAGTTTTTCATAGATCAATATCATTTGCAACGAGTTGTTTGGCAGGTGATGGACGATGGTTTTGTGGTGACGATATCAGTGAGGGTGATGTATAGATCGAAATCATCCCCAACGAGCTGTTTGGCAGATGATGGACGATGATTTCGTGGTGACGACATCGGTGAGGGTGTTGTATAGATCGATATCATCTGCAACGAGCTGTTTGGCAGGTGATGGATGATGGTTTTATAGTAACGACATCTGTGAGGGTGTTGTATGGATCGATTTCATCTGCAACGAGCCGTTTTGCGGGTTGAGGATGACGGCTTATTGCTGATGACATTGGTGAGGGACATGTATAGATCGATATCATCTGCAACGAGCTGTTTGGCAGGTTTCGGAAGATGTTTTGTTGTGACGACATCGGTGAGGGTGTTGTATAGATCGATACTTCTGCAACGAGCAATTTGGCAGGTAATGGACGATGGTTTTGTGGTGACGACATCGGTGAGGGTGTTGTATAGATCGATAACATCTGCAACGAGCTGTTTGGCAGGTGATGGATGATGGTTTCATAGTTACAACAAAAGTGAGAGTGTTGTATAGATCGATATCATCTGCAACGAGCTGATTGGCAGGTGATGGACAAGGGTTTTTGAGTTACGACATCAGATAGGGTGTTGTATATATCGATATAATCTGCAACGACCGTTTAGCGGGTGTCGGACGAGGGTTTTGTGGTGACGAAATCGGCGAAGGAGTTGTATAGATTGGTATCATCTGCAACGAGCTGTTTGGCGGGTGGTGGACGACGTTTTTTTTTGACGACATGTGTGAGGGTGTTGTACAAAACGATTTCATCTGAAACGAGCTGTTTGACAGGTGATGGACGATGGTTTTGTGGTGACGACATTGGTGAGGGTGTTGTATAGATCGATATCATCGGCAACGAGCTGTCTGGCAGGTGATGTAAGATGGTTTTGTGGTGACGGCATCGGTGAGGGTGCTGTAAGATCGATATCATCTGCAACGAGCTGTTTGGCATGTGATGGATGATGGTTTTATGGGTACAAAATAAGTGAGGATGTTGTATAGATCGATTTCATCTGCAACGCGCTGATTGGCAGGTGATGGACAAGAGTTTGTGAGTTACGACATCAGATAGGGTTTTGTATATATCGATATCATCTGCAACGACCTGTTTAGCGGGTGGTGGACGAGGTTTTTGTGGTGACGACATCGGTGAGGGTGTTGTATAGATTGATATCATCTGCAACGAGCTGTTTAGCGGGTGGTGGACGACGTTTTTTTTTCTGACGACATGGGTGAGGGTGTTGTACAGATCAATATCATCTGGAACGAGCTGTTTGCAGGTGATGGACGATGGTTTTGTGGTAACGACATCGATGAGAGTGTTGTATAGATGGATATTATATGCAACAAGCTGTTTAGCGGGTGGCAGACGACGGTTTTTTGATGACGGTATCGGTGAGGGTGTTGTATAGTTCGATTAAATCTTCAACAAGCTGTTTATCGACTGGCGGATGACGGTTTTTTGCTGACGACATCTGTGAGGGTGTTGTATAGATCGATATCATCTGAAACGAGCTGTTTGGCAGGTGACGGGAGATGGTTTGTGGTGACGACATCGGTGAGGGTATTGTATAGATCGATATCATCTTAAACTAGCAGTTTGGCAGGTTATGGACGATGGTTTTGTGGTGACGGCATCGGTGAGGGTGTTGTATAGATCGATATCATCTGCAACGAGCTGTTTGGCAGGTGATGGATGATGGTTATATAGTTACAACATAAGTGAGGGTGTTGTATCGATCGATATCATCTGCAACGAGCTGATTGGCAGGTGATGGACAAGGGTTTTTGAGTTACGACATCAGATAGGGTTTTGTATATATCGATATCGTCTGCAACGACCTGTTCAGCTGGTGGCGGACGAGGGTTTTGTGGTGACGACATCGGTGAGGGTGTTGTATAGATTGATATCATCTGCAACGAGCTGTTTAGCGGGTGGTGGACGACGGTTTTTTGTTGACGACATGAGTGAGATTGTTGTACAGATCAATATCATCTGAAACGAGCTGTTTGGAAAGTGATGACGATGGTTTTGTGGTGATGACATCAGTGAGGGTGTTGTATAGATTGATATCATCTGAAACGAGCTGTCTGTTAGGTGATGTACGATGGTTGTGTGGTAACGACATCAGTGAAGGTGTTGTAAAGATTGATATCATCTGCAACGAGCTGTTTATCGGGTGGTGGACGACGTTTTTTTTTACGACATGTGTGAAAGTGTTGTACAGAACGATATTATCTGCAACGAGCTGTTTGGCGGGTGGTGGACAACATTTTTTTTCACGATATGTGTGAGGGTGTTGATTAGATCTATATCATCTGCAACGAGCTGTTTGGCAGGTGATGGACGATGGTTTTGTGGTGACGACATCGTTGAGTGTGTTGTATATATCGATATTATCTACAACGAGCTGATTGATGGGTGATGGACGATTGTTTTGTGGTGACGACATCGGTGATGGCATTGTCAAAATCAATATCATCTACATCGAGCTTTTGCCGAGTGGCGGACGACGGTTTTTTGCTGACGATATCGGTGAGGTGTTTTATGGGTCGATATCATCTCAACAAGCTGAATTCTGGTGATGGACGATGGTTATGTGGTGACGACATTGGTGAGGGTATTGTTATAGATTGATATCATCTGAAACGAGCTGTTTGGCGAGTGATGGGCAATGGTTTTGTGATAACGACATCGGTGAGGGTGTTGTTGTGATCGATATCATCTGCAACGATCTGTTTGGCAGGAGATGGACGATAGTTTTGCGGTGACGAAATCGGTGAGGGTGTTGTATAGGATGATATCATCTGCAACGAGCTGTTTGGCAGGTGATGGACGATGGTTTTGTGGTGGCGGAGGAAGGTTTTGTACTGACGACATCGGTGAAGGTGTTGTATATGTTTTTATGGTGACGACATCATTGAGGGTATTGTGTAGATCGATATCATCTGCAATGAACTGTTTGGCAGGTGATGGGCGATGGTTTTGTCGTGACGAGATCGGTGAAGGTATTGTATGGATCAATATCACCGACAATGAGCAGAATGGCAGGAGATGGACGATGGTTTTGTGGTGACGACATCGGTGAGGGTATTGTATAGATCGATATCTTATGCAATGGGCTGTTGGCAGGTGATGGATGATGGTTTAGTGGTGACGACCTTGGTGAGGGTGCTGTATAAATCGATATCATCTGCAACGAACTGTTTTGCGGGTGGCGGACGACGGTTTTAGCTGACGACAACGGTGAGGGTGTTGTATAGATCGATATTATCTGCAACGAGCTGTTTGGCAGGTGATGGACGATGGTTTTGTGGTGACGACATTGGTAAGGGTGTTGTATAGATCGATTCCCTCTGCACGAGCTGTTTTGTTGGTGATGAACGATGGTTTTGTGGTGACGACATCAGTGAGGGTGTTGTTTAGATCGATATCATCTGCAACGAGCTGTTTGGCGGGTGGTGGACGATGGTTTTCTGTTAACGACATCAGTGAGGCTGTTGTATAGATCGATATCATATGCAATGGGCTGTTGGCAGGTGATGGAAGATGGTTTAGTGGTGACGACATTTTTGAGGGTAGTGTATAAATCGATATCATCTGCAACGAACTGTTTTGCGGGTGGCGGACGACAGTTTTAGCTGACGACATCGTTGAGGGTATTGTATTGATCGATATCATCTGCAAAGAGCTGGTTGGCGGGTGATGGTTGGTGGTTTTGTGGTGATGACATCGGTGAGGGTGTTGTAGAGATCGATATCATCTGAAACGAGCTGTTTGGCAGGTGATGGACGATGGTTTTCTGTTAACGACATCAGTTAGGGTGTTGTATAGATCGGTATCATCTGCAACGAGCTGTTTGGCAGGTGATGGACGATGGTTTTG
>SDVV010016299.1:0-14289 GCA_016164225.1 Gammarus roeselii
TTATTTACATTATTTTATACAGGACACGCTCAGGCCGTTACAGTCTAAGGCCATGACTACTCGCATGCGCAATCCTCTCGTTATAAAGTACATGACTGTACACAGTTACGTACATATTAAGGATCACACATGTGTAATTATTACGCTGCCTCCTTCCCAACTAGGGACAGACGTGACTTACGCCATGTAAGCGCTGAACAATAGTATATGTCCGACCTCTGTCTGTCGTAACCTTTTATTAGGCGTGATGACGCGTTACTGTACAAACGATGGGCTTTCCTGAGGCTTCCTTGTTATCAAATGCTACTAATTCATGCCATGTAAATTACTTCTTCTAATTTTGCGTATTAGGTTAAATTTTGTTCCTTAATATATGAAAAATAAGGACATGATACAGGGGCCCATGCACTGTGGTCGTACTGAAATAAGGACATGACACAGGGACCCTGCACTGTGGGCGTACTGAAATAAGGACATGACACAGGGGCCCATGCACTGTGGTCGTGCTGAAATAAGGACATGACACAGGGGCCCATGCACTGTGGTCGTTCTGAAATAAGGACATGACACAGGGACCCTGCACTGTGGGCGTACTGAAATACTCACTTTGACTACACTGTCACCCGCGCTGTGGTGGCGCTTATAACAGCGTTGTGGTGGTGGTGACATCCTCTCTGTGGTGGTGTTGACACCCTCGCTGTGGTGGCGTTGACATCCGCTTTCTGGTGGTGATGACGACACACGATCTGTGGTGGCGGTGATTCACGCGGTGATGTGGCGGGACGCTCGCGCTCTTGTGTCTGAAACACCCCCACTGTGGTGGCGGTGACACCCGCGCTGTGGTGATGGTGTCGCCTGCACTGCAGCAGCGATGACATCCTCGTGGTGGTGGTAGTGACCTGCCTCTGTGGTGGCGGTGACACCCTCGCTGTGGTGGTAGTGACACCTACCTCTGTGGTGGCGGTGAGTAAAGCGCACCGCCGTAGCCACTAAGTTCAAGGCCGCGACCGCGACGGTCACAGCGGGTAATTGGCGGGGTAGCGGACAGACGGTCAAACACGTTCGGTCGTTATTATACAGAAAGCATTATGGTTCGCCTTGAGAGGAGGCCTCAAATCTGAATGTTCTTTATTTGAATGATGCCGCATTTCTTAATTACACAAAGACGATGAATAACTTTGTAGATTTTGATTTCACATATGGAATCCTGCTGTCGCACTCTCCATAATGATGCGAAACCTTGTTAACGCTCAAAATATTTTTCCACAGCGGCAAAATTGAACCATTTTTTTAAATCTTGTTGCGGCTAGAAGTTCACATTTTCCAGTATGTTCACACTTGAAAATATTTTTATTTATTCAATAAGACTGAAAAATTTGCAAGTCTTACCATATTGTGCAGAGGAAATAACAGTAACTTATTTAAGATTGTTTACTGGGATTCGGTACCCAGTGAAAACTGGCTAATTATTGGTTGCGGTTGAAATGTTGTAATCAGTGAAGTGAAGAAACGGTATTATTCAGAGAACCTCTAAGCATAAAAAAAAATAAAATTCACGCTAGTCCAGGGTAAAAGTTAACCAGTCATATTTTACGATCAGCGTACTTTCCTGAACGAGAAAAATACGTATTCAAATTGGAATGCAGGCGGATCAGGACTTCAATACAATATTACCGATAATATATTTATTTACAAATAAAAATGCAGGAAAGGCTGAGGCCGGCAGAGTGTACGGCCATGACTAACCCGACCAATTCAATCCCTACATTAGAAGAGCCTCATTGTGCACCGCTACGTACATGTCCAGTATCGCAGGCGTATATTGAAACCTTTGCTAACATGCCCTGGTCGCTGAAACCAAGTTGGCGGAAAATGCTGTCTCTATGTCTTGACATGTCCTATTGAGCATGAGAGTGAGTCCTAACGACGAACCCTTCCGTGGCTCTTTTGTTGCAACATACAATTAATTTACGTCGCGTGTATAGACGAATATGGAGCGTACAGTAAAAGTCTGATTAATTAAACATACGTCTCGTGCATAGGCGAATATAGAGCGTACAGTAAAAGTTTGATATATTAAACATGGGTCGCATGAATAGCCAAGTATAGAGCGTACAGTAAAAGTAGGGTTTATTAATCATACGTCGCGTGTATAGCCGAATATAGAGCGTACAGTAAAAGTCTGATTTATTAAACATACGAACCTGACAGTAAGCTAAAATTTTTACTGAAGAATTTGGTAACAGATGGATGATCACATCTGCTGTTGTTCGTCGTCCTGAAGAGATGTTTGAAGTAATGCATTCAGATGACAAAATCCGTTTTTCAGCGCACAACGAAATCATTTAAATATTGAATTTCTGTTAATATTTGTATACAGCATAGCGCTGCTATTGTTTAGAACAAATAATTCAAACGTTCAAAATTAGTATATTATCTCGTTACTATTCTAAACATTCTCTGTTGAGGTCGCCGATGAAGTCGCCGTTGAGGTCTCCGATGAGGTCGCTGTTGAGGTCGCCGTTGAGGTAGCCATGCGGTCAAGGGCTGCTCACACCAATGATCGTCAGAGATGTCGCGAATGCCTTGGTCTCATTGCCTTCAGCTCTCATGTCAAGTACACGGCAATAACAATATAAAGTCCCCATATCAATGTATTATAGCGTGCATAGCGAAGGAGGCTTCCTGTACGTTGACGGTCGCTATTAACAAGTCCTTCACAGATTAGACATGCCAG
This sequence comes from Gammarus roeselii, assembly GCA_016164225.1. Taxonomy (NCBI): domain Eukaryota; kingdom Metazoa; phylum Arthropoda; class Malacostraca; order Amphipoda; family Gammaridae; genus Gammarus; species Gammarus roeselii. Next base: position 2,738 of record SDVV010016299.1, read on the forward strand.
ACCAGAAAGTCGCTTCGCTCGGTTACTATGACCCATCAATGAAATTGGTATATAAATTTTTACATAAATGTTTATGTAAATGTTTATATAAATGTTTATACATTGGCAACAATAGAAGCAACCAGTAGCAAACAAGCTGATCTAAAGTGAACGGAAGTATTTTGTCCGTATGCAATGGAGACGGGACTGACAGCAGTAACTTATCGTATGCCATGCCTACGCTGGAAGTAATGCATTCACATGTTTGTACGTGTGATGTATTTGGGAACAGCCAGGAGGGCCTAGGAGCAGTTGGTATTAGCCCGACCCTAACCCTGTTTGGTTGAATGATTTTACTCACTCCCACTACTTACATTCATTTGCCAACTTATACTTTTATAGTGACAATAGTGTAAATAAATATATCACTTTAAATACAACGTGCTTTTCAATTGTTGAACATCCTCTGTCATCAATATCTTAAAATATAATATTGGTGACGAGGTGAAGAATTCAGTGCTGTGCAAATTATAGTACTTGGGAAAATTCAAAAGTTCCAACACTGAAAATGCCTAACGACAACGGACAAGCTCAGAAAAAGTTTCACCCTACTGAGGGAGTCATCGAGGACTGCTTGGCTCGCTTCAAGTTTCAAAACTACCGAGCTGCAAAGAATGACGACCAAGAAAAAGCGTCGTTGCTGGGATCATTCATAGCAAGAAGCGTGATTATGCAACTCCAGCAGAAAATTAAACCAAAAAGCATAGAAGAGATAACATACGACGAGTTGGTGGAAACCCTGAAAACTACATACTCAGCGCAGAATTCTAGAATTGGGGCGTCTGTGCAGTTTATACTGCGGAAACAACGGGACAGCGAGTCGATCGGGAGTTACGCTCGATCCCTCAACGAGTTGGGGAGCAAGAGCGGATAGAAAGATTGTTGCAGAAGCAGGCTCCTTCGCGATCAATTTATCTCCGGACTACGGAAAGCGAAGAGAAGAGCTTCGACGACACCGTGACAGGAGCGAAGACGCTCGAACAAATAACAGTGGACGTAGAAGACGTCGTCCCGGGACGTTCAGGAGAAAGAGTGAATCAGAACAAGCCTGAACACTTGCCAAGATTAGACCGCTACGCAAATTCAACTAAGGTCAGACCGGCCCACAAAAGGTTTCAAGAAAATCTACGGGAACGACAAGCCGACACCGCAAGTGAGTGAGAAATACGTCTGCATCAGCTGCACGGCAAAAGGGAAGCACCTGGCGAATGAGTGTTTTGCACTCCAATTAAAGTGCAACAAGTGTGGAAAGATGCGGCATGTGGCAAAAGCATGCAGATCTAGAACATTCAACAACACACGAAACGAAGTAAATCACATCGTCGAAACAGATTATTGCACACCACCTGAAGAAAGAAATCCGAGTGACTATTTCACTGTGAAGAGGATCATGAACAGACCATCAACCAGGATAACAAGGAGCCACAACCGACGGAGGTTAGGAATCGCTTCAACGAACTGCCGAAAACGGAGGACGAATAGCCACGGATCGAGGATCATAAGCGGATCCGTCAAACGAAAAGGACACCACAAAAAATCCTGGAGTAAGCAGTGGTAGCGTGGCCATGAAGAAGGGCAACAATGTTTACAGAAGCAGGATAATTTTTTAGGAGTGCCAATACAGGGGATGCCAAGTGTAAAATAGGACCATCTCCTTTATGTCCAGCGTAAATCAAACGGTGAAGCAGTGAAAATAGATCTTGACACGGGATCATCAATAAGCATTATCACAGAAAATATGATCCTTGACATTAAAAGTGCTAATGTATGCAAAACGTACCAGAAAGCCATTGATTACGGCAACAATGCCATTACTTTCACTGGGCAAACAACGCTTGCGGTAAATGTAAATGGTACGGGCAAATTGCATACTTTTCTTGTTGTAAAAGATAACATCTCCATTATTCGGTCGTGACTTATGTGAGAAGTTTGGAATATCTGTGAATATGCCCCTAGAACTGTCGTCTGTTAGAACGGTAACTAGATGCAATCTATTCAATAAGTACAGTGAGTTTTTGTCTCCTAACTACAGGAGCAACGTTAAACACAAGGTTAAGATTAAGGTTGATAGTGACTGTGAACCCATGTTCTATAGACCACGAATTGTTCCATTCAGATACAGATATCTTTTAAAGGAAAAGCTAACAAATTTGGAGAGTGCTGGAATAATTGAAAGACTGGATCACTCTGATTGGGCTTGTTCTGTTGTGGCAGTTTTAAAGCCCACTGGTAGAATACGACTGTGCGGCAACTACGCGTTAACTATCAATAAATTCACGATAACGATAACGTACCCAATGCTTACTTTTGACTACGTGCTAGGAAACATTCGAGATGCTAAAGGATTTTCACGTATTGATTTACAAAACGCGTATTTACAACTTCCGTTCGACGCGGAGTCCAAGAAATACACGGTCATTGATACGTCAGAGAGACTTTTCCAGTATAATTACTTACCTTTTGGCATATCGTCAGCCAGTGCAATATTCCAGTGCTTCATTTCGCAAGTTCTTTCCAGCGTACCCAATACAAAATGTTATATGGATGATGTGTTAGTAATTACCAAAACTATTATTGAACATCTAGACGTGTTAGACAAGGTATTCACAGTCATACAGGGCGCCGGTGGGAAAATAAATAACAATAAATCTGTATATTTTACAAATAGGGTAGAATAAATTTATCATGTGTTGTCAAACGAGGATGCACGACCCAACCCTCTGAAAGTGCAGGCAATTTTAGAAACACCGCGCCCGTCAAATGTTAAAGAAGTGCAGAGTTTTGTGGGATTGTGTACTTACTACAATAAATTTATACCGAATTTCAGCAGTGCATTAGCACCATTGTACGCCCGTCTAAAAAAAGCTAAATTGATGTGGGAGAAATGTCATCAGTCATGTTTTGAGACCATTACAATTTTTTTTAGAGGTACGGAAATATTAAAATTGTTTAACCCAAATCCCGAAACATCAATTGAGACCGATCCTAGCAACTACGGCATAGCTGCAGTTTTATTGCAAAAACACAACGAGACTTTGATGCCTGCTCAATTTGCCTCAAATACATTAACTAGTGCCCAAAAGAAATACGCTACAATTGACAAAGAGGCATTAGCAGTCATGTTTAAAGTTGAGAGATTCCGTGAATACTTATTGGGAGGCAGATTTCCAATTCGCACTGACCATAAACCATTATTAAAACTAATGAGGCGTAAAAACGCTATGCTAGTCAATTGCATAGCAAGACCCCAAATATGAAACTTGAGACTGAGTCAATAGAACTACACAATCGTGCATATTCCTGGCGAATCAACTTACATTAGTGATTGTCTTTCACGACTGCGTTAACAGAGTCAAAAGATCACTTGGAACCCACTGACTCGTATTGCTGTTGAGAGATTTGGAATCATACAGTGTCTCAGCGGAGGACATAAGCGTGGAAACCCAAAAAGATCCACAGCTATCCCAAGTCAGGCATTGTATTATGCATGAGTTCCCGACGACGGTAGAGGAGGTCATGAAACCCTTCCAGATAGCTAAGGATAACCTGTCACTTCACAATAACTGTGTTATGTATGGTAACAGGGTGCTGGTGCCACAACGCTACAGACGCAAGGTCTTAGAACTGCTACACGTAAATCATCCCGGCAATGAAAGGGATTGCCCGTTCGTTGGTATGGTATCCTAAGTTAGATGAAGACATCGAGAACTTCATTAAAGTGTTGAGCAAATGGGTGGTGAATTTCAGAATCCCTAAGCAAACTTCAAAGAGTGAATAGCTATGACCCATAAACAAAAGGTCGAGGTTACACATTGACCATTGTTTATTTTAGGATAAAATTATCTTTGTCGTGATTTGCGCACTGACCCGTTATTTTGAGACAGAGGTAGTGAAGAGTGTAAATTCTGAATAAACAATGCATGGCAGATCCCAGCCCACGTGGGAGAGCTAAGTGGAACAATATAGACCCGATAACTCTGACGAACCCGGGAAATGCTATCGTCAACAACCATCACGGAGCCGTTGATCAACTCCTTCGACGCAGACGAGATCAAGGTAGCTCTAAAAACCCTGCAAAAAATTGTGATAGGCAATCGTAGGCAGCCCGAGAAAGCCGGGTAGGCTGCTCAACAAAATACATGCAATAATGCACATGTGTAGCCTCTCCAAACTACCAACCTTCCTACCTGGAGCTGATGTGAGTAGACTGATCAACCAGAAGGTCAGCAGAGCAGTCGGTGGGGCGGTCAGAAATGGAAGACAGCCAGGAGGTCAGTGAAGATTTCAACAAGCAGAAGTGTTCCAGCTGCCTGACGATGGAACAACGCATGGATAGACTAGAAAGCCTACCTGGAGCTGATGTGAGTAGACTGATCAACCAGAAGGTCAGCAGAGCAGTCGGTGGGGCGGTCAGAAATGGAAGACAGCGAGGAGGTCAGTGAAGATTTCAACAAGCAGAAGTGTTCCAGCTGCCTGACGATGGAACAACGCATGGATAGACTAGAAAGAATGGTTGAATGGGCAATAATGAAGAGACAAGACGAATTTGAGCTAGACAAGCAGCACAGACTGAAGCAGCAGCAAAAGATTATACAAGGAGAAGTAGCGTCAATTAGAGAAGATATGAAAGATGTCAAGGAAACCGTGGCCCGCGCGGAAGCGTTAGGTATTACTGCGCTAACAGGAGCGCAGTAATACATAACGCACGAGCTACGAAGGATCAGTCAGGGGTGACTGTAAACACAACAAGCTCATCTGAATCGTCATTCAACACATCAACCATCGCTACAACAACCATATCTACGCAACCCGTCACCACTCATCCTCCCCTACCGAATTCTCTTAACCAACAACTCCGCACCCCTTATCTTCTAAGCCAATGCCTCAACCGGCTGATGTAATTTCCAAAATGCTAGACGTGGAGGCAGAATTCAGCAAAACGGAAGACACGACAAAAGCGTCCTGTACTAAACAAGAAGCGAGTAAACAAGGAGTCGAGGATGGTCCGTCTGGTGCGAACGAACAACTGACAGTCAAACGATCTACTGCTAATTGCGAAGATAAGGGAAGTGACATGGAAGGCGGCCAGTTTTAGAAGGTGGATAGAAGAAGAAAAAGGACAAAGCATCTAATTGGAACTGGACGTAAGATTACTGTTGGGGCCTTCCCATGTCTTTATCTACGGCGACATCGCCGACCAGCAAATATTGAGTGAAGTACGTCGGCAAACTGAAGATGACGGACACGGTAGAAAATGGGAAGCGACTCGAAAAATGTTCCTCTTTGAAAATTTGTACAAGCTACCTGCAAATTAGGCGGCTGAAATTGCCGGACGTCTGGCCAGCAGGTGCACGAGTGCGAAACTTTTACATGAACAAGAAAAATGGCGAGTCCTTGGAAAAAAACTAGTCAATGTGTACTTCTTACCTTGCTCTCTAAAATGCAAACTCTCTTTGATATTCTTCGCTTGGTCCCTTTTAACTGTAATGGATTTAATAGTGCAAAAAGTGTTGTGAAAAATGTATGTGCAAATAATGATATATGTGCGTTACAAAAGACATAGCTGTTCAAACATGATCTCCCTATTAGTCTATCTAGAGACGGCCGCTTACATTCTTTTTCCATCTCGTCAATGAATTCAGAGGAAGGTATACTCAGAGGAGGTCTGTTCGGTGGGTTGACCTTCTTATGGTCGGATAAGGGTGGTCCGAATGTAAAACTGGAAGAGTTCAATGATGATAGGATGCTCGGATTATCTTTGCAAGTAGACGGAATGTCATTTTTATTCATTAATGTGTATTTGCCTTATGCCGCTCATCATAATGAAGAACTGGTCTTAGCATATAGTGAGAAATTAGAGGTTGTATTTAGGGGATCAAAATAAGATCATTTTTGTGTTATGGGGAACTTCAACTGCCACCCAGGCAGCAGACCATTTAGCGAATGACAGATACTTCTGGCGGACAGTGAATTAGACTTTGTGGATGTTGCACTGCTGCCACAGGACACGCATACTCATGTTAATCACAACGGGAGATCAGTTAAATGGCTTGATCACTTTGCTCTTACCCCAGCAATGGCCAACAATGTCACACGGGTTTATGTTGGGGAATATACGCCTTTGTCAGATCACTTGCCGGCACATGCTGAGCTGTCACTACGTGCGCTCCCTATAATGGCAGAAGCGGATGCAACCACTCAATCTATAAACTGTCAGTTCAATGACTTTGCAAATAAATAAATGTTTGCTCAATTCTTATCAATAAGCTAACTGCCACCAGAGTTGATTCAAATACATGCAAATGCTGATAATTGGATGAGTTGTATAGGGTGAGTTCTGGTGTCTGCGAGAGAAGCGTTCGGGATAAAAACGCCGCGCGGAATGCACCGAGTCCCGGGTTGGACCAGGCATGTGGCTGTCTCGCACGACGCCAGCGCAGCGGCCTATGTGCAATGGCGAAATGCTGGGAAACCGCAAAATGGCCCCTTGCATAGGGAAAAAAATCACAACGAATAACGCCTGCAAATACGCACTCCGCTTCTGTAAGAAACATGAGGACAAATTACCTGCAACTAGTTTGTGTGACAAAATGATTAATGGGCGGATGATCGATTCCTGGAAAGAGATGAAAAATCTGAAACTAAAAAAACAGCTCTGTTTCACAATGTGTGAATGGTATAACAGGGGAGGGAAATATTACCGAGATGAGGCGCGACCACTTCGATGGTGTAATTAACAGTGTCAACTATGATGATGACTCAAATATTGTTAATGAGGCGCTCAACCAGGGAAACCAAAATAATAACTATAATGATGATGAAGTCAATATGTGGGAGCTTAGATCAGCGGTTAAGAGATTAAAAAATGGAAAAGCTGTAGGGAAGGATGGTATACTAGCAGAAGTCATGAAGTGTAGTCTTGTTCAATTTCTGCATGTCATGTCTATTTTCTTCACTGGCTGTCTTAAGTCTAACTACCTACCAAAGCTACTTATGGATGTAGTTGTAAGACCTATTATTAAAACAAAGACAAAATGTCCGACTGATGTAGGTTAAATCACATTAAACCAATTTGGCTTTAAGCCTCAACATGGAAGCTAGTTTTACCCTAAAACAAGTGATTAATTTCTTTGTCAGTAGAGGCTCGTCAATGTATATGTGTTTTCTAGATGCCAAAAACCTTCTACCGTGTTAATCACTGGGCCCTGTTCAAGATACTAATTGAAAGAGGGGCGTCTGTGCACATGATAAAACTACTAAAATACTGATACGAACAACAACAATGTTCCGAACAACCAATGGAATGGGGCAGGGAGGCCTTCTTTTGCCCCTTTTGTTCGATGTTCAATGACTTTGCAAATAGGACCTATGTAGATAGACTACACTAGCGTCTAGCTCTTTGCCGTGTTGGATGCCATATTGGCGACTGCTGTATTAACGCAATTAGCTATGCCGACGATATGGTCCTACTGGCTCCTCATGTGGATGTTCTTCCAATTATGCTAAATATATGCTGGGCGGAGGCCGCAACACTAGACATTGAGTACAACACTAGCAAATCTGTTTGTATGCTAGTAAAACCGCGCACCATGCAAAGGTTCCAGTTACGAACAAATAATGTGTTAAATGGTGCTCAGTGGGATTATGTGGACAGTAATTATCCCTTCCTGGAGGCCTTATGAAATAGTGAGGAATGCGAATCATCTACAATAATAGAGAGATGGGACAGAATCCTGGTGGTGCAAGGAGATCCCGATATTAACAAAAATAATGTTTGACATCTGTCTGCCCTTCCATGTTATGGTCCCATTGTACGTACGTGAATGGGAGGCTGGGATACGTCCCTGATAAGTGGCTGACAGGTGGCTATGTGCTTTACTTCTCCAAGTGAGCTTTAGTATATACAGTCATGTGGCAGAGGGACATACTAATGTATCCAGTCGCGCTGGTCGCTAACTCAACTTAGGACTATTGGTTGCGTATTTCAGCCCTACTCTGTCTTGTCTCCATGTATGTTCTTTTGGTGCGAAATTTTAATGTATTGGTAGGAACGCTGTGAAACTTAATTTTGTGTAATCATTATTGTACCATCGAGTGCTTCGATAAAGTCTATTATTATCATTATATTTAATAGAGGTGTTAGATACAATATTCTCTGGCAATGGCTTACCATCCTTCATAGTATCCGACAATAGTAGCTCATATACATCTGAAGAATTTCAAAACTACTTAGCACAAAAGGCTATTGAGCATGTGAGGCCTGCGCCTTACCATCCGAGCTCAAATGGTCGTAGGCATAGTTAGAAGTGGCAAGAGGAAAGTCACTGGTACTGTAGAAGAAAGGTTACGCCACGTGTTGTTACATTATCGCAACACCCCGCATTCCGTGACGGGCGTTGCTCCAGCTGTATCATTAAATGGTAGAGTGAAGGTAACGGAAAAGGAGTGAATTAACCCTAGATATGCCACAGAGAAATGTCTTAAAAAAACTGTAAATATCACTATGTTCCAAGTAGGAGACAATGTACATGTGCTAAACTTGAGACAAGACCCTAAATGTCTAGATGTTGTTGTTAAGGAAAAAATTGGCATATATATGTATTAAATTAATGGAACCAAACTTGATGTCATATGGACGAGACATGTCAAACAGCTGCTTCCAGCAAACATCCAACCTCGTGACGACGAGAGTAAAGGAAACATTTATCTGGAAGAGGGCTTGAGTGACAGTCTACGGAAGGAATCTGAGTTGCGTGATGGAATACAAAATGAGAATGCTAGTGGCAACGCGTCTGTGAGTGATCGGAATGAATGCGGTGATGAACTGAGACAAAGAATGCCTGATACACAGCAAAACAATATGACCCAATACAGGAAATACCAAATATGAACCAGCTAAGACGCTCAGCCAGAGAGCGTCGCCCAGTAGATCGACACATAGCGGGAAATAAATCATACAGGCAATGGTAAATCCAAATGATGTATTTGACTGTAACAGAGACCAATGTTGGGTAAAGTATAAAACGTTGTACGGTATAACTCATCTTATAAGGGGAGAAGTGTCTTTTCCCATATCAATGATGGTAACTAGAGAAGCAACCAGTAGCAAACAAGCTAATCTAAAGTGAACGGAAGTTATATGGCCGCATGCAATTAAGACGGGACTGACAACAATAAATTATCGTATGTCATGCCTACGACGGAAGTAATGCATACACATGTGTGTACGTGTGATGTACTTAAAAGCAGCCAGGAGGGCTTAGGAGCAGTTATTATTCGCCCAATCTTGACCCTGTTTGGTTGGATGATTTTACTCACCCCACTACTTACATACATTTGCCAACATATACTTTTAACGTGCCAATAGTGTAAATAAATATATCACTTTAAATACAACGTGGTTTTCAATTGCTGAACATTCTCTGCAATCAATATCTTTAGATACAATAAACAAGAAGTCATAAAGCCAAGAAATTTTCACGAATAGGGCAGGCAGATTGCATGCAAAAGTGCAGTTAATTGATACAGGCCGTCACACATTAGGCCGTACCAGGGGGATAACAGAGATGTATGCCTGTATCCGGTGCAGTTGCAAAGCGCGCTCCATTCGCCCGGCTGTGAAGGAAAGAACAAAAGGTAGTGAACCTATCAAGCAACAACAGGAAGTCTTCGCTTCACAAAATACCCCATACTATATGTTGTTGATATTAATCCGTTGAACAAATGTATTTATGTGTTACAGCCATTTTGAGGAATGCATTGTGAAAAAATCAATTGGAAAGGGGTGATCCGCTCGCCATCCTACTATGTGTATTTTGAGTTAGAATTTCTTCTGCCGATTGACAAATTAGATCGAATTTATTATTATTATTATAAGATTCTTTATTTCTATAGTCCAGCAATGGATTAATGAATTCGCAAATTCAACACATGCACTTCATGTTAGGATGCACAATTAGAATTAGAGAAACGAATGTTAAACATGACTTCGACACAGATCATCTCTTGCGGACGAAATCTTCGTACTTCATGAAACAAAATATAATTCACAAATAAATAATATCGATACTCATACAAACTCGGACAAAATCAATCTTGAATCGTGTAGCCGAAGTTCTTGTTTAGGACAGTTTGCGACCAAATCTGAGGTCGATGACATTTTCGTTGCGGCAAAGAACGAAGAAACTCTCCAGTCATTGCGCCTTGCTCTCGAAGGACGTTCTGTCCTAAAGTTTACATGTGAAATTGGATTAAATAAACTCTCGTTTCTCGATGTTCAAATTGATGTAGGTGACAACGCCTTTGACACCAGGGTTTATGTGGAAGAAAACAATTCGGGAGAGTGCTTAAACTATCAGAGTGAGTGTCCCGCACGGTGCGAAGCTGGAGTTGCGTTTCCCCTGGTCAATCGTGCCTACAAAGTTTCGTACGATGGGCAAAAATTTGAAGCCAAGTTCCTATTTCTGTCGTAGAAAACGAACTTTAAAAATTCTATAGAAAAAATGATTTACAACAACATTAACTGCTACTGGAAAACAGAAACCAACTAGACGATGGCACAACTCGCGAGCTCTTCAACGTTAACCAAATGAACACCCAATATCAGACAAATGAGAGGATGTTGCGAAGTGTCTATGAGGATAAAGTTAGGTATATTAACGAAGAGGATGAATTAAAACTTAACATCTATTATAAAAACAAAAGGACCCGAAATTTTATTACGAAAATCAAATGTAACGCTCTGCAAGATGCTCTGAGAAGGTAGAATGTGGTAGACAAACTCATTTGTCCTGTGAAAGATTGCAGACTTCCCAACCCGTACCACATTGGATCCACCCAGTACACCTTTGTTCAACGTATCACCTTCCACGTCCAGAATGGCACCTTCAGGACTCACCTCATCGAAGACCACGAAGAAACAGTAACTCATGCGCACTTCACCGATAACGGGCCGATTGTGCGCCAACTCCTTGACAAGACGAGACTTCTCACTTACAAAGCGTTGATCATTAAAATACTACAGCCCTTTCTTAACAGTCAACAAGAAAACTTGTCCACACATTGAAGTTGTTCAACAACATGGCCTACATTGAACACATCCCTCGCCGAAACGCTATAAGGATTGGCCCTTCTCATACGCAAACTGGCCCTCCCCCCCAGCCACCTGCAACATCACCGAGTCACCCGTATATTTTACGTATGAGACGATAAATAATAGGATTTAGCTTCATTTTTGCCTTATCTTAGGTACCAGCGTCCCTTATAAATTGACTCCCCATTTCCTTGAAACTAACAATTCTGTGCATTTGATTTTATGGAACTCTGAAGACGACTATTGTGTCGAAACACGTCAGTACTCTGTAATAAAATGGATTCTGATGGTGTTAACTTTTTTGTTTAACTACAGGAAAATGTTGTAACAGTGTTTCAAACAATGGTAAACCTATCTCGTTAAAAGTCAAAGGCTATTAACTCAATTGAATTCAATAAAACTTGCCTAAACGATAATCTGT
>SDVV010016300.1:0-14289 GCA_016164225.1 Gammarus roeselii
CCTGTCCTTATGTGTTGCTTCTTTGTTGTACAGTGTGCTGTTCTGGAATTTGTTTGTTAATTTTTTTTGTTTTTTTGTTTTGTTCATGTCATGCATGCGGATGGTTCATGTGATAGCCAATAGTGCGCACTAATTCCAGTTCCTATACCTGTGTTAACATTGCTGTTCTCAACAGCATACTGGCGCGCATGGCTGTGCTGGCCTCCCCCGGCTCTGCTGCTCCCCGCTTGATGTGGACCTGCTGGAGGGGGCTGCAAAGGTAAGAGATCAAAGGCAAAGGTAAGAGACAAAGGAAAAAATTAAGCCAGAACCGCACAACAGAGAAGAGCATAGAGATGCAATACACTCAAACACACCCGCACCAAAACCCACACAGCCACCGCAAAACACCCCATGACTCAGACACTTATGCAACAGACAAAAGAAAGAGAAACAAGTTGCATGAGTCACCCACAAGAACATGGATCATTTGGCAGGCAGGTCTCAAGGTTTTGAAATCGACATGTGAATTAAGGATCACCACAAAGCTTAACAAACTGAAACAGAACATCACCCAGAAACTCCGCCAGCAACACTTTGAATGCAACCAGGGAATCAGATTCCACCTCAAAACTTCGAAAAACATTGTGCTCCAACGAATCTTTTCTTGATGCCTGTATTGTAAGCTGGCATCAAAGCTTATCAGGATGGCCTTGTGTTCTCTCATCAGAAGCTCTCCAAAAAAGCCCCAAGGTCGGTGCCACAACCCAACAACCTATGGATGATCCTCCAGTTTTTAATAATTTCTCCTCTGACAGCATCCTCTTATAGAAGATAAGCCAAGTTGCTTCAGTCTGGAGAATCAATCCAATTTAGCCAGACCATCCACACTCTTTGTCCATCTCTTCTGCACATACTTGAGCAATCTCAAATTCCCAAGAAAACCCACATTCCACACCGACGAACAATAATCCATGATAGACTTGATGTGCATTACAAAGAGGAACAAAAGAGAAAGGAGAAAAACAGATAGTGAAGTTGAGTGAACTGAATGTAATATGGCAAGCAAGGCTGAAGAACTTCAGCAGTCTTCGAAGAAGGAATATGAAATGACATTGTGAGAGGACAAATCCTGAAGAATTTACATGAAGATTGAAAACATTAAAAGATGCAGTGTTTAGATGTGCAAGAAATGGGTATGGTGCATACCTTGTGGGCTGGTGTAGGAGAAAGAGTTACGAGCTGCAGAATCTTGAGGCTAAACTGACGCTGCCGCTCTATAGTGCTTTTGAGGAGTGGTTGCAGGCCACGTCAATGGCGTCCTATTACCACTATAGAAAGAAATAAGTTGAAGCATGTGATAAGTGAAAAACAATAATAGTGCCAGATGGGTTAGGTGGCTGAATATGAATTTTGATGAGGGTAAAAAGATGTTCTGGAAAGATGTGAAGAAGGTGCAAAAATGGGGGGCAGGAAAGGAGGTGGAGAAAAATATAATGACTGTTTTTGTTTTTGTGGAGAAGTTATGTGGCTATGGACTGGGTATTTTGAATCTGAATGTTGAAGGTGTCAGAGAGGCCGACGTTGCTGTGGGTGGTGATGCACATATGGCAGTTTCGAGAGCAAGAAGAGGTGCAGGAGGCAGTAGGGAGAATCAAAACAGGAAGAGACCCTAGTTTGTATGGCGTTGTAACTGCATGAAGTTGAGTGAAGTAACTTTCATAGGAAGGTTGGTGAGGCTATAAATTCAGTGTTTATTGTTGGGCATAAGGCCGATCGAGTGGTGAATTGCTAGCCTTGTTCCACTGTATAAGTGCAAAGTAGATAGAAATGAATTAGAAACAAATGCATCAACTCATTGGGTATCAGTTGTGTGTGGTGGATAGGGTGTACAGATGGAAGACAGTATGAATGGTGCGATTGGCGAGCTACTGTGTTGCTTTGAAAATGGTAGAGGGTGAGCAGATCAGATTTTGCAGTGAGACAAGTTCATGAGAAGTACCTTTTGTAGAGCTAGGAGGTGTTCTGAGCCTCCGTGAATCTGAAAAAAGCCTAGGATAGGGTCGACAGGAAGGCATTATGGAAGGGGTTGCTGTTGTGTGGAATTGACTAAAATTTCGTACGAGTGGTCAAATTTCTATGTTGGCCACAGAGCACATGTCAGAATGGGGAGTGAGTTGAGTGTTGGTTACCAGTGAAAGTGGAACTAAGACGAAGTTCTGTTATGTCTCCTTGGCTGTTCCATCTCTACATGGTTGGAGTAGTTAGGCAGGTGAATGCGAGTATACTGGGTCGAGGCTTAAAGTTGTTAAAAGCCAATAAGTGGAGATGATAGTTCAGTCAGTTATTGTTTGTGGATGATACGGCACCAATTGCATATTTGGAGAAGTTGTGTAAGCTAGTGTTGGAGTTTGATAGAGTGAGAGGTGGAAGCTGCAAGGTAATGAGAGTATAGAGGAGTGATGTGTTGTTAAAAGAATGACAATGTGATCGTAATCGGTGTTCGTCAAATTGTAAAGGTATTGGAGGAAATTCAGTGCATCAAGAACTTGCGTTTTTGAGTAGAAAGTCGGGACTAGTGAGAACGGAGGTGAAGTCTTGAGTAAAGGAGAGGTGTAAATTGTTGGGCCCACAGCAGCATGTATTGAGTTGCAGGACTTGGGGATTCTCCCCTTGGTTTCTCACCTTGGTTGCCCCAATAATGCCCCACACCCCAGCAAGGCCAGAGTGCAGAGCATGACAGTAGACACTAACTCCACAGTACGCCAAACTCTGAAAGCACGGCAAAACAATAAACATATACATACATACACACACACATGTATGCATACAAACATCCCTACAAATGAATTACACTTCACCAGCTTAGTCAAAATGCAAGAAATCATCATACATCGGATCAACAAGGGCTTCCTTATAGAGAGTGATATCTGTCAACTGCACTATGACAGCAGGTAAGCCATTCCACACACCAACACATCTGTAGGCAAGAGAGGGATGTGCAAGGGTGTAAATGTTCTACTGGGCCGAAACAGAAGCCAAAGCTAAAAGAAGATGAATGCTAGTGGTTTTTGTTAGTGTTTGAGATTCATGATTGAAGTGACGTTGTGGACTAGGATCAATGATGACATTGTTGAAATTATAACTAGGACAGTGAGGAAGATGGAGGGCAGAGTTGATTCATGCGTTCCGAGGTGGTTTGGAGACATTACCCAGTGGATAATGTCTCCACTGCTCATGAATATAAAACATTTCCATACAATGTTGAGCATAAGTCATTAATGCAAAGTTTATTAATCTGATATTAATGCCATATTTAATTTTTTTTTTTTGTCACGAAGCCTTGTGTGCTTCTGCTAAAGTAGGTGTGACAAAATGTTAGGCTATCAAAGTTTATGAACTAAATTTTGCTATATTGGGATACCTGGTCCTGCTAGCAACTAAAAGTTGATTCCCTAGTAGTAGTGTTTATCTATTCTAACAGTTGTAAGACCTGTCAAAATGTAGGAATGAACCCATGGAGCATTTTCATATCTTTACTCTGCATCACATATCTTGTCCTAGTGTACCTTGATCACTTATCACTCATATTCTATGCTGTTGAACCTGTTGCATTTCTCTTGTATTTCAGCTCCAAGTATGCTTTTTGTTGCAGGGCTGCGGCGATGACACTGCGCACAGTTCTCTTGTCCTTACAAGCTCTACTGGCTGCTGCTGAACCTGATGACCCTCAAGATGCAGTAGTGGCTAACCAATACAAATCCCACAAGGATCTCTTCGAAAGCACTGCTCAGTACTGGACCGCCGTACACGCTGGAGGTGGGGACATTGTCAGCACTGGTGAGGGTACTGCCAGCACTGGTGGGGATACTGCCAGCAATGGTGAGGATACTGCCAGCAATGGTGGGGATACTACCATCAATGTTGAGGATACTGCCAGCACTGGTGGAATACTGCCAGCACTGGTGGAATACTGCCAGCACTGGTGGAATACTGCCAGCACTGGTGGAATACTGCCAGCACTGGTTGGAATACTGCCAGCACTGGTTGGAATACTGCCAGCACTGGTTGGAATACTGCCAGCACTGGTGGAATACTCACAGCACTGGTGGAGATCGTGCCACACTGGTGGGGATAGTACCAGCACTGGTGGGGATAGTGCCAGAACTGGTGGGGATACTGACAAGACTGGTGTAGATAGTGTCAACACTGGTGGAGATACTTCCAGCAGTGGTTTGGATCCTTCCAGCACTGTCAGGTTCACTTTTAGTGCTAGTAATGATACTGTCAGAAGTAGTGAGGATAGCAAATGCTTTCATTCCTTGCTTAATTCATATTCACTACATTTCAAAACGTAGTCTTTGTTTTAACACTCCCTGTTATTGTATTTTCTTTGTCGCAGGCAAGCAAGTTAATTACGACTTCTGTGCAAAGGTTCGCAATCTTATGGAGATGGGCGTGGACCTACAAAAGGCCCTGGTGGCTCTGTCAGCCACCAATTGGGATATGGAGAAGTCCATTGAACAGCTATTCTCTTAGGCTTTGCAAGTGCTTTCGAGTCCTCCAGCTCCACATATGTGTGACACATGTTAACATCTAATAGAATTTATGAGTATGACTAGAATACTTGAAAACACTTGCAGTTACCTTTTCACTACCCACTGATGCCTGTCAACCATAAAAAGTGTAATTTCTGCAATTCTAACTACCTACTACCTCCTACTGCTCCCGTCGACCCAGAATCGTCTTTTGTGCACTTTATACGACATTCATTTTGCAATCAATTTAATTTCCCTCGACGTGAATGTTGCAATTGACTCCTTTAAAATGCTCCTTCTTGCCTGGCAACGGCTTCTCTTTCCATTAACGTCCGCCTCGTGAATCCGAACCAACGAGTAGTTACCTGTCAGGGCCGACAGCGCTTGGCATGAGACGCATCTACCTTAGCTGTATATTACTAAACTATGCTACCACTGACGCAACAATAACAGCTCAGACGGCATCAAGCGTAGCTGTTTTACTATCCTTAAGCTATCTTGTAAATAACTAACCATTACAACAAGAACGTATGCATTTTTGTTGAATTGATACGTTGATTGAATTGTACCAACTGCGAATTTTGTTCAGATGTTTGGGTTGGTTAACTAGAATATGTACTACCTCCCAAATACAGCGGCTGTGAGTTGGCCTGCATCAACCTTGTCTGTACCAACCGTATTGACTTACGTTCGCATGTTTTGTCAATTGACATTATGAAGCACTGGTCACTAGTACAAGTGTGCTGATATTTTCCCCATCCTGAGATTGATGGACTGAGTTGAAGTCTTCTCACGTTAGACGAAGTCTTCATACTGTAAGACTAAATGGCTACAGTTATGTTCCTGCAGGAGTTACCAGAATTGAAACGTTGATCTTTTTATTGTCATTGATTTGTTTTGCTTGACTTGTAATGGCGCACTTGAGTCACTTCATTGTCGATGCAACGCAATGACACCGTCTATTAATTGTGATGCATGTCTCCACCTGAAAAATATATGGATTAAACACTCCCAAAAATGCGTAGTTAGTTGTATTTCCAACTGCGATTTACAGCTTTCATTTCGGTTGAATTGATAAAGCATCATCAATGTCACGCCATGTTTGTTTCCGGTATATTGTTTTTCTTATCTAATTTAAAACCTCTGCCCGGTGGGACGTCCTGTCACGCGCTTAACAAAAATCTAATTTGCCTTCGATAGACAAAATAATTGAATAACTTGCCTCGAACATTATTCTGCCACACCACTGGGCACAAATTAAAACCATAAGGTTTACCTCACTAAGGCTGTCGTCAGAATTCCGATGAAGATGGACCTCTTGATCTGATCTAATCGAGTTGAGCATTTCGGCTCCCGTCTAGAATTGTATGCAGTTACGGGTTCCTTCCTAAGACTAAATTGAAGAGTTTTCAAAGACTTCATTCATGGCCTGTGACTAGAAATGATGAATGCAGTGCCGAGTCCAACACTGTATGATAATGACAATTTCGAACCCTCGTCTAATCTGTGGCCTGCAGCTATCGTCTCCAATGTATTTTTTGCCAGCTGATGCATGGCCTAAGATGTTCCCTCATGCTGAGGTTTGATCGCGGTGGTTTCTATGGAAGACTCTGGGCACAACCAGCGGTCGCGAGCTGTTGGGGATTTGGTATAGCATCTGTAGTGGTTTTACTCCATGTTCCTTTCAGTGTTTTCTCTATTTTTCTCAAGTACAACATGCAAACAGATACAGACACTAGGCCGCATCCTCCAGAAAGGGGGGTAGCCGACGGCAAGGCCCACTTCACACCCTCATACGCTCACACTCACACAACTTAGCCCTTTTGTGCTAAAGGGTCTGGCCGGTACCCCCTCAACATACACTCTGGGTCACGAGTGCAGTCCGATGATCCGTCGTCAGCAGCAGGGCCCGACAGTTTTCACTGGTTTACCCTTGCCACGTCATAATGGCCTGGCCCCCCCTCCACCCACGTCCATCCCGACAGCGGGATGCCAAGGGTGGCAAAGCACATCAGAGCAGCGTCAAAATCAGCCTTTCACAACCATTCTCCACTCACGCCTGTTCATTGCACGCTTTCTCGCCACCTCCACATTCATGTCTCTCCTTCCCAACGCCTGCTTCACACCATCCATCCACCCAAACTTCGGTCTACCTCTAGGCCTGCGACCACTCGCCTCCGCATTCATCACCATTTTCACCAATCTCCCTTCATCCATCCTCTCCATGTGCGCGAATCATCTCAGAACACGCGAATCCACACAACATACAGCACCGGTAATATATATTCATAAACGATTTTTTTGGCATATTCTCACCAGAAACGTTTCTCTCAAACGTTTCACTGAGTGACTCGATCAAAATTTGCATCGATCCCTGTTATGATGGCAGTCTGAAAAGATTGTTAGTCGCTCGGTCGAAACTCACGCATTTGTTTTTAGTCTCAATTTCAAATTAACCCAACAAACTTCTGACTATCACTGTACATGCATGCGATCGTAGAGGAACGTTCCGGTGCTCTCCATGTCCGAATATAACTATTACAAAAGTGAACCCAACAAACTTTGACTATCGGTGCACATGCGATCGTAGAAGAGCGTTTGGTCGCTATCCATGTCCACACATACCAATTTACCCATGTATTAATGCTCAAAAAGGTACCCATACTTTTAATTCCCGAACGGCTACTAATGTTCTGATGCCCTTAACAGCTACATGATGCTCTAATGAGTATCTATGCTTTGGAGATTCCCAAATAGGTTACGTATTTTGTGGCGCCTAGTGGCCACCTGTGCTTTGGTGCCCGAACGGGTTACTTAAACTTTGGGGCCCAAATGGAAAACAATGCTTTCACGTCCAAATGTGAAACATGTTTTGATGCCCATATGCTACCAGTGCAGTGTTGCCCAGATGGGTACCTATGTTTTGGTGTACAAATTGGTTTCCTATACTTTGTTACCCAAATGGGTACCTATGATTTGGCGCTAAACTTATATTTTGGAGAAATATTGGAAACCTATACTTTGGTGCCGAAATGGGAACCAATTCTTTCATATCCCATAGCGAAAATGCTTAGATGCCCATATGCGCACCTATGCACTGTTGTCCAAATTAGCATCTTTGCTTTGGTGCGCAAATATGTATCTAAGCAACTACCATGCGCATCCAAAGAGCTTACGTGATTGTATTGATTTGGGACTCATTCAGTTAACCCCCTATTATCTTAGCTATCACAGTATTTAAGTTCAGGTTTAGTTGCAATAAACATACCTAAATGAGCTCCAAGTAATCCAGTCAGATAACTGTAGAAACATTTTTTGCAATTTATAACATAGTTGATACTATTCTCGAACTCGCTTGATTTTTTTAATACTTGAATAGCGTTGTATGTTTTTTTTAATGTAGTGGATAGGTAATATTGAAGTCTTGCTCAAGTTCAGTTTTATCCATCAATTGCTGGTGTTCTCACATCACGCGTATTTTATACTTGATTGATACA
The DNA here is from genome assembly GCA_016164225.1 of Gammarus roeselii. Lineage (NCBI taxonomy): Eukaryota > Metazoa > Arthropoda > Malacostraca > Amphipoda > Gammaridae > Gammarus > Gammarus roeselii. The sequence continues at coordinate 8,015 of SDVV010016300.1, forward strand.
CAGACTTGACATTTTTCTAATGGCGATTGATATCAGAAACATTTTCATAAATAAAGGCTAGCCAGTACGGAATTAAAGTTTTGTGTCTCGTCTGACAGGCTGGTCGTGAGTCGGGTCAGGCTTTTGCAGTACTTGCTACAATCTTTCAATTGCGACCCAGGTGGTTCTTGTTGTGGCTTAGGGCCAGCGCGTGCGGGTGGGTAGCCACGGCCAGCACACAGAACCTCACGACATGTTCATAGTAGAATTCACACGACCAGTGTACGCCCACATGCGTGAGAAAATTGCTACCATTTCGCGGGCGTTTCGTATGTCGCACACAGGCGTGACATTCGATTGAAACTGACAGGTGCAAGTGCGGGCTGCGACTCCACAACGTGTTCGATGGTGTGTGGCTCACCCTGCCGTCGTGGACACATTTTAAGGCGTTGGTATCGCAGGTGGGCCAACGTGTTCCGTAGGAACCCTGTCTTTCTCCGGGCAGAGTTTTTACGGTCCTATAAGGTCACCTCCGACGGAAACTTTGCAACACCGTATTAAATGGATGATTGACTAGCGCAAGTGTTGTGAAACGTTTGTGTGTATCTATTTTTGAGTTAATGTTCCTACCGGGAGGAAAACGTTCGTGTCAAGTGATCCGAAGTGTTATGCCTGTGTGTCATGTGCATTTCGGATCGACATGGATTTAGCAGGTGGTGGCAAGGATGTGCCACGTCGAAAATCTACAGATACGATACAGACGTAGGGCCATATTCCTCAAAGTGTGTGGTGTCTGATGGCAAGACGCACCTCACACTCCTTTCATGCACTTGAATGCATATCACAATCTTATCTAAAGAATAACGTCCCCTCGTATGTAACTGATGTTTAGAGTGAGGACCACTGATTCCCTCATCTAGTTGAGGAATTGGTGCAGTGTATGTTCTGCGGAAGTTGGTATTTCGATGTGGCAGTCTGTTAGCGGCGTGTGCGTACGTTCGTGCATGCACTCATCGTTACCAAGTACGCCTTCCTATTATTTTCTTTGATTGCCACTCTCCACCATACTGTTAGGTTTCGCTTCATTCTCTTTGAAATTGGACCGTTTCTGTGCAATCCAACTTCGATGCTGGTAATTGATAGATTAGTAGAGTGTGAAGTAACCGATCATTTGTGTTTAACCTCAGATTTCATGGTATTTTGTAGATCACTGATGAACAGTGATATTGTCACATAACTGTTGAGTTCGCTGTCACCAAACAGCTGCTTTCGTTGCCCGTGTCACGCAGTCTCACACACGTCGTTGTAGTGTTGTAAGGAGTGGTTGTGACGGTCCGAGAGTCTATGTTTTACACATGATGAGTACGAACTCGTTTTACCCTCGTCATATTCTCCAGCATCGAATGACTAATGAAATAATGTTGCTTGCTAGACCTTGACCCCCCCCCCCTCTCCCCCCAGGCGTCTGTTAGGTTCACGGGCCGCATAGCGTGAACACCCTTATTTCCCTTCAGACTTTTCTCTTCTTCAGCCTTCACTCTCCTTTTCTCCCCCATCCTGAATTTCCTTAGCTTTAATTTACTTCTGTTCTTGCGTTTTATTCAATTATTTTTCCACTCATCTCAAAATTCCTCTCATCAACTTTCCCAATAATCTTTGCACACACATACGCACCGGTTCTAACTACTCTCCTTTCGTATGGCAAATAACAGCCATGTTGCGCTCTTTCTTTCATGCAATATTTTTATCGATTTTTCTTCCTAGTGCTGTTCTCATGCGTAAGATTCTCCACACTGAGTGTAGATCTGATGCATGTGATCCCTGTTTCCTGTCTCTTTGTCATCTTCCCCCTCAACAGGTGTTGGGGCGCATTGTCCCCGGCACCTTGACGACGGCGCCTCCTTGGGGCTCTGGAGCAGGGTAGGTTGAGGTATTGAACCTCCTTGCTGCCAACCTGGGAGTGCTTGGATAATTTGGCCTGCAACTTTGGAATTCTCTAACTTCCTGCGGCCGTTGTGCATACCTTAGGCATTTGTCGCGTAAAAGACATGGACTTAACTCAATAATTACCCGAACTCTTGTCTAAAAAAGCGTTACCTTAGTGCAGCGCTAGTTGCTGGTCTGACGTTCGGCTCCAAAAGGACCCTGACTCCAGCTCGCTAGGAAGCTTCGTCACTCAAATCTAATCTTGCTAAACCATGAACGTATACATGTATCTTTTATTATTATGAGACTGCCGTGGCGTCTGATGGCAATTGTCTTGAAGGCTAGGGTTCAATATCTTTCACATAAAATGTGATCATGTACTGTAGCTTCAGATGTAATATTTACGGACTTCATAAATTGCTCGGCCCAGCATTTAAGTGTAGCAGCTTTTGGTTCGCAGCTACGAAATAGTAATCAGTTGAGCTGTGGGAGAAGATATCGTCATAACGAACGTTTGGTTTGCCACGAGTCTAAGGAACAAGTTCAAGTCCGAGATAGAATTTAATGTGACATCTATGGACTCTGTCCACCGGGGCACCAATCTTATGTCTGGTCAGCTTTGGCGCCGTTGTTCATGTCTGCTCTGCTGTGGCGCTGTTGTTCGTGCAATCATGATTTCTTCTGTCTTTGTTTCTTTCAGTTGCCAGTGGTATTTCTAGAGCTATAGTTGCTGCTGTACAGTTACTTTTAAAATGTGCCCCGTTATTACCTTTCAAGGTGTACCTGCTTGTACTTATATCCAGCACCGTGATACATTCGTCTTTAGTATTTCCTCCATCTCTTAGACGGGATCGCGACAGAATAACAGCATCACTCTCGAGCATGGTCACTCTGGCTGGATCGTTGTTATGAATTCTGTCTAAGATATGTTTTTTTCCAGTTTGATTGCACCTTTGGACACTAGCCTGCAATCGAAACGATGCTTTAACACTAGCAAATTAGTTCATTGTGATTTCACAGTTGATTGATTTTTCTGTCATTGTGATTTCTTTGAGTTTGAGTGCTCCTTGAATTTCACCTACGGCAGTGCTGTAGTGCAGTGTATTAAACTGGTTACCAGAGTCACCTTGTGCTACGTCTCCATATATTATCTTGCCTTATAATTTATGTTGAGTCACTTAGACACATTAAACGGTGGAATAACGTGTCAATCAATGTGGATTCTACAGCCTACATGTCGGTGCGTAGCTGGGAAAAGAAGGGTTAGAACGCCCCTCCCCCCCACCCTTCTTTGCTGTTCGAAGAAATAAAAGAATGCATTGGGGGGAGCCCCAAAGTGAGATTTTAAATCTATATTCAATAAATAGCAAAGAATCTGCCCTGGTGAGGAAATCAGGACTACGCGTCTGCATGAGTCGATACTATCAAACAAATAATATATGACACTTCGTGTACCGTACTCAGCATTGATTTACGGTGTTGATAACGACGGCGGGGTACAGTTTCCCAGCGCGTGTTCCTGACCGTGGGGTTGTCAGTGGTCAGACATTTTTATATAGATACTATGTGTCCAACTCATAGTTTTATCCATGTGGTTTGTTTGACTGATTCAAATAAAATGTCAAATTCGTTCGTCTCTTACACTTCCAACAATTTTCATTTGGTTGTAATGCGTTTAAACTGTAGCCAGAACCGCTTGGTCGTCTTTTCTCGTCAAGAGTATGGCGATTCTTTGTCAAGGTTGTGACAGCGTTCATTATATAACTAATGAGAGTACGCTTCGAATAGAAAGGAACAGAATTTGATGACCAGTTTTGACAAGTTTTTTTCACTGAACAAACTGCAAGAACCAGTCTGTCTCGTGCGGTGGAGGAGCCACGGCGAACTTTGCGCAGAGGCAGTATTCTAACCAATGACGGACAACTGAGTTTGATATCACCATCACATGCTATAGGGGTGGATGTATGATTATTCATTTTATAGATCAATAACACTTTATTTTATTTTTTCTTCTTGCTTGGGCTCTATTATTTTTATCTGCCCTTTTCTCATGATGATCTATTTTGTAATAATTTTGAAATTATGTATCGTTAGACGCCCGCAGGGGCCCTAGGTGGACTATGCGGTGTGTTAGTTAATCTGTTGTCCAACCTACGGTGGGAGAATTTGCGCTCTCCCTGGGCGCCTAATAAATGCCCGTGCACAGCTAGGCGGTTTTGATGGCTAAAAGATGAAACTATGTTTACGTTGATCTTAGAGAGCGAAAGTCTTGAACAGCACTGTACGTGGAGGGGACGAGGCAAGTCGAGGTAGGCTGAGGCGAGTGGTGACGAGTCGACTGGTGGGGCGATGAGTCGAGACGAACCGCGGCTGGCTGAGACTAGGTGACCCAAGAGTGGGGGGTGCTCGCGTGGACTGGAGGACTTGAGGGACCCGGGGGTTTTGGGAACCCACGGGACTCTGAAGACGAGGAGGATTTGGAGGGATCCACTTGGACCCTTCCGGGGCCCTTTAGGACCCTTAGGGACCCCCTTGAGAAACTTTGGGACCCGTTTGAGGCCCCTCTGAACCCTGGCACCCCTGGCTCCCCCTCCTACGCTGTAAAACCCATACACAGAAAAATGTATATATGTGAAATGCTTGAGTAGAACGGTTGACCATTGCAATCCACGGATTACTGGCACAGAAGGCAAGGGTCGCGTCGAGGCCGGTCGAGATCAGTCGAACACGTTGAGGCGAGTCTAGTTGATCGTGCGTCGAGCAGAGACTATCCGAGGTGGTTCGAGACAAGCCGATACGAGCTGAGACGAGGGGACCCGGGGGATTTGGGCGACCTTCCGGGATTCGAGACACCTCTGCCACTCAATTTCAAAACCAAAATTGTTGAGTGAAAAAAAAATTGTCAACGCAGAGACCTTCTCTGTGTTTACGTCGAACCTACTCTGTATCCAAGTTCAACCTACTTTGTATCTGTGTTAGAATGAAAGATGTATATATGTGAATTGCTTGAGTGGAACGGTTGACCGTTGCAGTCCGCGGATTGGCAGGGGGCGAGGGTCGCGTCGAGGCAGATCGGGGTGCGTCGAGATCAGCCGAAGCCTGTCGAGGCAGGTCGAGTTGGTCGCGCGACGAGCTGAAACTGTCCGAGGTAATTCGAGACAAGCCGAAATGAGCTTAGACGAGGGGACATGGGGGACCTTCTAGGATTCGTCGGGCTCTTCTTGGACCAGAGACACCTCTGCCACTTCACTCCAGCCCCAGTATGCTTGAGTAAAAAAAAAAAATTGTTAGCGCAGAGACCTACTCGGTGTCTGCGTTGAACCGACTCTGTGCCTAAGTCGAACCTACTCGGTGTCGACGTACTCTACACAGACACGTCGACCTAATCTGTGTCTGTGTCGGACTTTTTCTATATCTATGTTGGAGTTACTCGGAGTCTGCGTTGAAACTGATCGCGATCTACGCTGCACCTACTTCGCCACTCTTCAATTGCCCTGCGGGGGAGTCAACATTAACTTCGCGTGGGGACTCCGGTGGAAAAGTGAAGCAACAACTACTACTACTACCATCACAGACTGTTCTTCGCGTGTAAGCTCCAAAGTCTACAAGTTTCTACGACATCGAAGCTTCTGTTTTAGTTACATCAAAATAAGAGCCTGTCAACGCTCTAAGCAGAGAATCGCTGTGACCGAATATCGTCTCATAAAGAATGAGAGGCTCCGATGGAAAAGAGGCCTAAATAAAGTCAAAATCGTAAAGGTTTAGGTTTTCAACTTCAGCGCGATCTCGGTACCGCATCTCCGAGGGATCCCAGGTCCACACACACTCACATACACACGCACACATACACACACACACATACATACACATACACACACAAACACATACATACATACACACACACGCATACATACACATACATACACACACATACACACATAGATACACACATACATACACATACACACACATACATACATACATACACATACATACACACACATACACACACACATACACGTACATAAACACATACATACATACATACATACTCATGCACACACATACATACACATACACACACATACATACACATACATACACACACATACACACACATACATACACTTACACACACACATACATACACATACATACATACATACACACATACACATGCACATACACACATGAACACACACATACACACACACACACATACACACAAACACACACTTACATACACACACATATATATACACACACACACACATACACACACACATACACACATACATACACACACATACATACACACATACACACACACATACACACACACATACATACACATACATACACACAAATAC
>SDVV010016301.1:0-14289 GCA_016164225.1 Gammarus roeselii
CACACATATGATGATATTTGGAAGTAAATGACCCACAATAATGACACCACAGCTAATTGCAATATGAGTTATTAATTTTATAATGACCCGATTTTTTTAACATATGGTGACATGTCTAGGCGTAAGTGTCAACTTATGTTTAATGCGCAGGAACCAAAATTTTCATCATATTTTCATGTGGAGACAACAATCCCTTACCCAGCATGACTTGTATTCATGTTAATGCTATAAGTTTGCTATAGAATTGACAAAATACATTTTTTACATGTTTTATCGTAATATTAAAGAGATCGTTTTTTCAAAATATTTGCTCAATTACTGATACTTTAGGGTCATAATTAGTTTAGGATGTGGAGAAATGACTCCCACTAAAGTTAGATTGCAATTATTGAAGAAAAACTTTGTTTTTCCCGCGGCGAAATTGGGAAAAAAATCCTTCGAGTCGGGTATGACGGCAGCAAATGACGAGCATCAGAAACACCTGTCACAGACGTAATATTTAACATAAAATTATATTTTAAGCAACTGATATTTACTAATATAGGCACGCTCTATCTATTGGTACTCTTAAACTTTCAATTTCGTTTCAATTATTGATATATAGGGGGTGCGGGGATTCACCTTGTTTGGTGCGGGGAGTCACCCCCGATTTGGGGTCGTAGCTCTCCGCACGGTTTTTTGTAAATAACTTTTTTTTGGTTAATGATAGAATGTTGAAACTTATGGTGCTCCATGGTCATAATAGTAGCTATACACACCGTAAATACGAAGTTTCTCGAACGCGTACTTTTTGAGTTATTTCAAAGTATGCGCAAAATGCGGGGAGTCACCCCGGTCGACGCTATAAGAAGAATGTTAAAAATACTAGAAAAACAAATAAGAATATGTATAAAAATCTTAAAACATTTCTCCTCCAATGTTATAGTGGCCTTGAATAGAAGTTAACCACAGTAACAGACATTTTACGCAGCCTGAGAACCTCCAAACACAATTTTAAAGCTGAGAATTTCAGCTTAACATCAAGTCAACTTCTTATTACTTAAGGTGATGAAAAAAATGGAGCAACCTAACTCACTAAGAGAATTGATGAAATAAAAAACAGAACCACACTAGCTTTGATTATTTCCCACTAAAATAAATCAAATATTTTTGACCAGAAAAACTATAAAAATTTATAGTAATCACACATGATTTAACTCCCCAGCAACTCTCCAACCAACAAATGTGTAATTCACAACTCCTTCTCAGCATCTCATAACAGCAGCCACAGCTAAATTTTAAGAGCCAAAGGCAATACTACCTGTAAATTACCCTTCCCCAATTACCAGTTGATGGCAATATATATTCAAGTGGAGACAGAATGGTTTGATTTCACCCTTGATTACCATCATTAGATCAAAATTTGCGCTTCCACTAATATTAGGACTGTCATAAGTAGAAGTGGACTAATTCATCCCACCCGCATGCGTGGACAGTAACATTACTACTAATTGATTGTTAATAATTGCCACGGTAGCACAGCGAACAGCACGTGTCCTACCGTGATGATTATTCACATAAATGTTCTTCATTCATACATGACAATGTTGATTATTACGCGCTGTGGCTTGCCTAGGCATCATTTTGTTTCAAGCTCATCACAACCTAGGGTACTTTGGACCGAGTGCTATTGGGGCACTTAGTCCCCAGTCCCCTAGTCAGGAGAGCTCTGAAACAAAACGATGTGTTTACAGAAAGACAAATATCACTAGTCATAGTGTATCAGATGTTATTTTTTTTTAAAGAACCTAATTGTACTATCCAAGACATTGCTCCAAACATAGAATGTTTGAACCTGGAGTGAAACTTCAAAGAGTGCAAAACGCAAGATAATGTCTTCAGAGATCATCATATTGACAAACAATTTTTTTAATGACTGAGCCGCGTCCAAAAACCTATAATTCATGAAGGCCATACCGATAGAAGGCCATTCTGTCAGGAAGGCCTCACTGACCAAACGTCGCACTGAAGGAACACTGCACTCAAGATACTCGTACTGAAAAGAGGCCGCACTGAATAAAGGCCGCACTGAAAAAAGGCCGCACTGAATAACGGCCACACTGAATAACGGCCACACTGAAGAAATGCCACACTAAAGAAATGCAGCACTGAAGAAACGCCGCACTGAAGGAAGGCTGCACTGAAGGAACACTGCACTAAAGATGCCCGCACTGAAGAAAGGCCACACTGAATAAAAGCCGCACCACTGAAGAAACGCCTCACCACTGAAGAAAAGCCGCACCACTGAAGAAACGCCGCACCACTGAAGAAATGCCGCACCACTGAAGAAATGCCGCACCACTGAAGAAACGCTGCATCGCTGAAAAAATGTCGCACCACTGAAGAAATGCGGCCGCACTGCAGGTTTACTGCACTAAAGATGACCGAGTGGAAGAAAAATTGCACTGAAGAAAGGTTGCACTGAAGAAAGGCCGCACTGAAGAAAGGCCGCACTGAAGAAAGGCGGCACTGGAGGAAGGCCGCACTGGAGGAAGGCTGCACTGGAGGAAGGCCTCACTGGAGGAAGGCCTCACTGAAGAAACGCCGCACTGAAGAAATGCCGCACTGAAGAAACGCCGCACTGAAGAAACGCCGCACTGAAGAAACGCCGCACTGAAGAAATGACAAATTGAGCAAAGGCCACACCACTGAAGAAAGGCCTCACTTAAGATAGGTCGCACAGAAGAAAGGTCGCACTGATGAAGAATGCACCACCACTGAAGGAAGGCAGCACCACCACTAGAGGACGGCTGCACCACCACTGAAAAATGGACGCACCACCACTGAAAAAAGGCGGCACAACCACTTGGTGACCAACATCATGATTTGAATCAATAGTTTTCATTTTATTTATTCACTGGTCAAATTGAAACAAATGGAAAATGATCTAAATAAGTTTGATTATTCAAAAATTTGACTTTGTTTTTGTTTAAAACAGGCTGCACTACTCAACTGCAATCAACAAATATATAATAATGAGTAGCAGGCCTACACTACTGCACTGCGCTAAAAATAAAATAACCGCACGGAAGAAAAGCCCTACAGAAGAAAAACCACACTGAAGAAAGACCGCACTGAAGAAAGGCCGCCCTGAAGAAAGGCCACCCTGAAGAAAGGCCCCCCTGAAGAAAGGCTGCCCTGAAGAAAGACCGCCCTAAAGAAAGGCCGCCCTTAAAAAGGCCACCCTGAAGAAAAGAAGCACTCAAGAAAGGCCGCACTCAAGAAAGGCTGCACTCAAGAAAGGCTGCACTCAAAAAACGCCGCACTCAAGAAAGGTCGCACTCAAGAAAGGTCGCACAGAAGGAAGGTCACACTGAAGAATGGCCCACCACCACTGAAGGAAAGCCGCACCACCACTGAAGGAAAGCCGCACCACCACTGAAGGAAGGCCGCACCACCACTAAAGGAAGGCTGCACCACCACTAAAGGAAGGCTGCACCATCACTGAAGGAAGGCCCCCACCACCACTGAAGGAGGGCCACGCACCACTGAAGGACAGCCACACCACCACTAAAGGACGGCCGCACCACCACTGAAGAAAGGTTGCACCACCACTGAAGAAAGGTCGCACCACTGAAGAAAGGCCACACTGGAGAAAGACCGCACTGGAGAAAGGCTGCACTGGAGAGAGGCCGCACTGGAGAAAGGCCGCACTGGAGAAAGGCCGCACTGGAGAAAGGCCGCACTGGAGAAAGGCCGCACTGAAGAAAGGCCGGACTAGAGAAAGGCCAGACTGGAGAAAGGCCAGACTGGAGAAAGGCCGCACTGGAGGAAGGCCGCACTGGAGAAGGGCCGTACTGGAGAACGGCCGCACTGAAGAAAGGCCGCACTGAAGAAACGCCGCACTGAAGAAACATTGCACTGAAGAAATGACAAATTGAGGAAAAGCCACACCACTGAAGAAAGGCCCCACTTAAGATGGGTCGCACAGAAGAAAGGGACTCAAAAGGTGCATCAGCAACTGCGGCAGGAGCGGTCCTGCAACAAGTGGTAGATGGAAGAGTAAAACCTTGGCATCAGGCAAACTGTCCAAATGATCAAGGCTAAAGCGTTTTGGCCAAACATGAGCAAAATAATTCGCAAACAAACTCAAACATGTCAAAGTTGTCAGTCGCCCAAAATAACTTGCCTCAATAAGGCACCTTTTCAACATTTTGTACCAGTCTCAGACTGTTTCAAAGTGGTACACATGGACATCGTTGGCCCGCTCCCGTTCAGCAATAGCTACCGTTATTCACTTACTATAATAGATAGATACAGCAGATGGCCCGGAGCAATTTCGACAGTGGGCACAACTGCAGAAACCGTGGCCAGAACGTTTTTGATGTGATGGGTAGCCCGCTGCGGGGTACCCGAAACATTGACGACTAACAGAGGGGCAAATTTTGAAGGGGAATTAACAACTACTTTATGTAGGTTACTCGGTATCCGAAAATTTCGAACTACGTCGTACTACCCCCAGGCAAACGGAATCATCGAAAGATTACATAAAACCCCCAAGTCAAGTCTGAAGTTCAACAAAATCTGCAAGAAATTTAACACAAACCTCCCGTTAGTTCTGTTAGGACTGCGCACAGCGCCGAAGACAGAGCTCGACTGCTCTGTTGCTGCAATCATGGAGGTATAATAGGTGGAGGGAGCATTGGCTCATTTCTGTGAAGCCAGTTTTGGTGCTCAGTAGATCGTACTCTGGCAGCCTCAGTCGTGAGTCAGACGTGGTACGGGATGGATGTTGAAACTCCTGCTCTAAGCGAGCATTGTGCCCAGCTACTGCGCCGGCAAAGCTATTGAAAGGCTTGCAAAATTAATTGAGTAGTCAGCTATTTCTTACTCGCGCGTTAGTTATTTCTATTTTGACAATGCACAACACTATATGTTAGCTGCACTCAAAACTCCAATGGCATTAAAATGGGCACAAACAGCAACGTCGACCCACGAGCACTGCAAGCACCCCACAGCCTACCTGTCCGACGGTTGCACCAACACTGACTCATGCACCGACTCCAGACCAGGCATCCGAGCACGAAAAGTGGCTTCATTCGAACACACACTCAAAGCAGCCAATGCTCCCTTCACCTATTATACCTCCATGGCTGCAATGCTGTACGGCAGCACACTGCGTGTACCAGGGGACCTAGTAGATCCCTCGAACCACACAGAATTGACTCCGAACAAATATGCGATCTAATTACTCAATGCCATGGCAAACTCAAAACTTCACCCTCCAAAATGGACCCAAATCAAGGGCAAAATTGACTCAGCGCTCCGAACATGCAAGCATGCATACATCAGGGTTGACGCAGTACAGCGACCATTGACCAGACCTTACGAAGGTCCATTCCGCATTACCAAGCGAGGCAAAAAAGTTTTCAAGTTAATCCGCAGAAATAAATTGAAAATGTCTCCGTAGACAAACTAAAGGCAGCAATAATGTTACTCGAGACCGCAGAAGACAGCTCGAGTGCAACCACAGCACCAAAGCAATTCTCTAAGTGCACACCTGTGACGCTTCACAGAGTGCGTTTCAGTGAAGCGACAGCGCCCGCAGACACGCAGCCGCCAGCGCGGCACGCCGATGGCGCGACAAACATCTCCCCCAAAACAGGTGTCACCACCAGGAGTGAACGACACACTAAGCCCCCGGCACGATACCGTCAACAGCAAAAAGGGGGGGGGGACTCACTAATGAAGGGGCAGTGTAAGCTCTCGCGAAGTCGAGTTCTGCATTGCTCTCCCTCACAACAATTAACATGAAATTCACATTCTGTAAAAATTGTATTACTGTTAAGATGAATGTATTATATGTGTCACCATTGTATCAACTTCCATTGGAAATGTGTCGTAGATGCAGTTTCCCTCTGGCGGCGGGAATCCCTCCGCATGCCAACTGCAGTTTTCTTCTGACGGCGGGGATCCCTCCGCACGTTAACTTGCCAGCAAGCAGCGCGGAACTCCAATTTCAAGTACCTTTGTTTGTAAAGGATTTGGGCGCCACCAATCAGCGCCAAGGGCGGCAACAAGAAGTGGAGGTTAAGCCAATCCGCATCATGGAAGCAGCACAGGGATCTGGGAATGCTAAGTCCTGGATTAAAGGAAAGTCGTAATTAAGCATTGTATCACACTTTTTTTAGCAACAAAAGATTAATTACTGACAAGTTTAGGCACAGATTAGTACCAGCCTGGCATAGGTGTAAGGGAACAAACTGTAATTATCAATAACTTAGTAACGTAAAACAACATACCTGGCACCTCTAGTGTTGCTATCTGTTGTTCACTCTGAATGGCAGGACCGCTCTAGCCTGGTCTGCCGCACCACTCTCGCGCCTAACGCAATCCTACAAGGTATAGTTTACAAATCTCTGGTGTAAATGTTGACAATGCAAAGTCGTAGATGAGATTTAGGGTTGTTTAAATAGTTTTAAGTAATCCTAAGTTCTGACTTTATCAACTGAATGTACAAACTTTTCCTCTCTCTCTATTCCAAGGGTCATCCGCGGTGGAAAGCCCCGTCCACCCTCTCCTGTCGAGCCTTGGCAACCACCACGACGGAGAGTTACCCAACCATTAGGACAGGAGACCTAAAATTGACCTGTCCTAGTGTTAGGATTATTTCTCATGGCAATAATCTTCTCGCCCTTTTAAATTAGGTTCAGATTATTAATGATCAATGTTCAGTTAAAACTCGTATTGTTCACCCTCTGTTTGCCTCTCATGACTATCACGTCTATGGACGAACAGTACTTGCATTTGTTTGTTTTAGAGTAAAAATGTAACATTCTTACTCCTCATCATTATCCCCCCCCCCGGTCAAGTGTCGTATAAACTTTATTACCATAAAACTCTACGCAGCACCATAACCAAGTTTATAGAATCTTTAACTCCTCATAAACATTGAAGTATGTTCCTACACTAAATAGGAACAACAATACCAAGTTTGTAACAAATGGAATGTTATATATCTTTAATCTCCACGTCAAACATTGTACCAGGATGTAAGAAGATATATAAAGCATTAAAAACATACGACATGTAACTTAATTAGGCCTGAAATAATGTTCTACATTGCAGATACAAACGTAATATATCCTAATATTCCGATATTGAATAAAATACCCAATACCTTGCATCAAAGATGTAAACTGTACAAAGAACATACAAAACTCGAAAATACAAACTAAAACGGTCAAAATATATTGAAAAAAGAAGAATGATGCAATAACTGACCAATTATGGCTGAAAAAGTGTGCTACGTGGACGATGCAAACCTAAAATATCCTAAAAATCCTCTAACTGTATAAGATAATTATTCAAAATAAAAAAAAAACTACAAATTGAACATAAATCGACAGATCATTACTAAAAACACAGTAAGATAACTTACAATAAATCCATATCGTTCAGCTACTCTCGCTTTTGGAACACCGCGTCAATAGAACACTGATATATCTGGTTCAAAACTGGATGATGCGTTTATACAGAATCTCGCAATGAAGCTACTTCATCAATCCAAAATACAAACATCAACTCGCCAACTGCCAGACTAATAAACCGTACTATTCCTATAGATATTATATACATATGAAATAAATAGATGGAAAACACGCATGACAAAGCTTTAAATTCAATATCAGGCTGGTAGTATGCATCCAACCAACTTCCGAATGAGTCAATTATACCAACAAGATATGAATACAAACATATATTTACATAAAAAATATAGAGAATTGTTATCCAGACATAAATATATAACGAAAAATACACTCAAAAATAGAAAAAATAATGACAAATCAGTCATGGAAAAAATGCAATTCACATAACAGATATGAGCAATCCCACCTAATTTGTCAAAGCGAGAGAATTATGACGAAATGGTTCCATAAATAAAGACAATCCTATTGACCCTGAGCAGGTCATTTGTGTCTTGAAAATATTCCATAACGGGATCTTCTCCTTTGAAGGAATGTTTCTGTCACCTGTTTAAATGGAATCTTTTTCTATGTGTGCGATAGCTCGCAATTGAGAAAAAATAATGAAGGAGATACTGCAGGAGTAAGTAAAACGGAGCGCAAGGGTAGAGATAAATAACATTACACTAATTGAATCTATGCCGCGTGTAAATTGATCAATTTCGAACGACGTCTAAATGACACCGAGGTTGATTTTTTTTATCGTGGACGTGTCCGGAAAGTGTGAGATTTTTAATCTATGGTACTGCATGTGAATATTTATAAATAAAAAATGATCTTATAAATGTATGGTGTCATTATCCCCATAAGCATTCAGAGGAGCAGCATTGAAAATGCATATATGCAACATGACATTCAATGAATTTGCGATACGAAATGCCCAGCATTGAATTAAAATAACTATTTGTGAATAAAAATATATAACCTACTAACAAACGAATATTACGAAAGCTGACCGTTCATCCGAATGAGTCACCTCCGTTCCCTCCACGCCGCACGCCTTCACGTCACCATCTCTCGCGCCGCTGACTCCAGATTGCATATTTTGCGCCGCTGACTCCCGTCCCTACCCCACCGCTTACTCCGGTCAACTTGGTGAGCAAAAAGTTCCGTAGACTTTTTAAGGGTAGTCATCAGGGCATATTTGCACCGTCTATAGCTACTGATGTAAGATCCGCAGTCAACAAGATTTAGGATATAAGTCACGCCTGAGATACATAATTAGCTAAATATACGCCAATGCACGCCAACATTGATCAAAATCAATGAATGCAAAAACAGTTGCCATACACTGCTATATACACTAATACCTAGGCAACCTAATCTAGCAGTCATCCTAACCAATAGTTATGTATTTTTATTAAAGTTGATACTTATGTATGATATTGATATGTATGAAACTCTGCACAAGGGCTGTATATTTACCATATCATTATCAGTTTGATACACTTTCCCAATTTGATCCAGCGAATATTCTTTGCAGATGTTTAGATTCCCGATTTCTTGTCGATATCTCTATTACATGTTTGGGTGAGACTCAGCAGGTAGGCTCCAAGAGAACTAATGCAGTTCAATTTGTTACTCTTTTTTAATGTGAAACAGTTTCACGCGATGTTAGGTTCAAAGATCTAGTCATCCTAACCAACTTAACCAACAATTATATATTTTCATTCAAGTTTGATGATTATGTATGATATTAAGTCATTATTTTGTGCGATGTACATATCAAATCCCTCCACACGGCTCTAGTTTACGTAGTTTTTTTTAATGTCACACACCAGGTACACACATACACGCTCTCTACGCATATTTAGGGCCGGTCACGGTATAATGACGGCGTGAACAGGGGTCGATGCCGACCCAATGTAGACACATACACACATTTCTATGCATATACAGGGTCGGCTAACATCTGTGGCATTTTACCTCTGATCTATGACTTTTTCCATTGAAACAAAGTCCCTTGCTTTTGTTACAAGATATTTAATATGGATCAGCTTCACGTCATGTTAGGTTGAAAGAACTAATCATCCTATCCTAACCTAACTTTTTCTAACCAAGAACTTTTTGTGCATACATATGATACGTATTCATCGATTTATAATATATGCATGTCCATCCTCTCCACTTGGCTCTATATTTTGATCTATCCTTTGCAGTTTTGATATACACTTCCAATTTTGATCTAGAAAGTTCCATTTATTTTCATATGCAAATTTTATCGTTTCTTTTGATTGTTATACATATTTTCATATGATTCTTGATTTTTACATGTTATTCACACCCATCAAAACCTAACCCAACCTAACTTTATGTATGGTATTCGATCATTAATATATACATATGAAGCCCTCCAGATGACTCTAAATATCATTTTACATCTATGCAATTAATTTTGTAGTCACTCTCGACCCATATTAGTTAGCAGAGAGAACCCATTTTAAAACTTAGATGGATTGAATGTTACAAGTAATTCATAATTGTATCCAATTTCATACAAATAGATACATGATCTCACACTAGGTTTTTCTCATTTCACTTCAATATCTCCACTTGGCTCTACATCATTTGACGACTTGCATCTTTGATTTACATTTTATTTCCTATAATTTTTATATTCATGACGATGACTTCGTTTCAGATGTCGCCACACATTACTGGTGGATTTATGTTTATTCAATGTTATCTCTCTTTTTGTACAGATTACAGACCCCATTACCCTATCACTCCCAAACAAACAATGTCACAAGCTAAACCTAATCCTTCCACAACAGAACCACAAGCTTGTCTGAGCAGGATCTGATCGGACTCGGATTTATATCCTACCAATCTGTAACCCATCTAGATCATTCAACCCCCCCCCCCAAGATAGGCTTATGGCAATGTTTACATTTGCCAAGAGCGATATTTTGAGATTCGGTCCATACCGTGAATTATATTCTTCTACTGATTTCGATAATTTGATGGTACCTCCGACTAACTGACTTAATATCTTTTATTGCAATTCATTGCTTAATTTTTGAGTTAAGGATAATATAAACATTTGATAAAGGATTTCCATGGTTTATTATTCGTTTTATTGGAATTGTTTACATACCTTGCTGGCATCATCAATGACATCGACCTCGTTTTTGGATTTGAAACAGCATGGTTTGTTCATCCAGCCATACCCATCATCACTATATTTCAGTTTCCTCTCAAAATCCTTCATATACTCCATCATATCTTTGATGCGAATACCGAAGGCTGTTCCGTTCCCGTGAGTCCACAAATGTAATGCTTCTTCTTCTTGAACCTTAATTATTCGAAACTTCTCCAGTTCAAAGTCATTCTGATCTTCATTATTGAGAATTTTTTGCATACGGTCCAGATTTTCTTCTGTTCCTAGGAAAGGTTGTTTGCCACTACCACAGCTAATTTAAAATTTAAAATTTTCGAGGGATGACAGAGGCAAGTTGGTCTATTGAAGTGATAACTTGACTACTGAAGAAAGGTGTCATTCCTCGAAAATGTGAAATTTCATAGAAATTATGATTTTTAATTTTTGTTTTACATTTTTAACTCATGTAACACGTACATACGCTTGAACATACACATGCACATACATACACAGCTCTATACACATACATAAATACATACACAGTTGATGACCTAGGCAAGCAATGTTAGGCCTAATGTTTTGCGAAAAACAACATGTGGATCAACTTATAATAGCTAACTGCATACCAAGAATGGAGTCAGTGTTACGTTGAGATCAAGCGGAGACGCACGTTTCGTCGTAGAATAAACACAAATGAATATTCATATCTCAAAATTTTGTTTACAAGTGTTGGAAGAAGGAATCTCCGAAGATGATATGAGTCTGATCAAACAAATAATGACTAGTGTTGTAAATATCAGTTATCTCAGAATGGGAAAAACAAGAATCAAAAGAGTGAGAGATAACATTCTTATATGGATGAAGGAAAAAGAAAGCCGGCTTTGAGTAACTAAAGTCGACGCGTTACAGTCGTATGTAACAAAGTCTAAGGAAAATAAGAAAGCAAATCTCGAAATTGATATGATCCAAGCGGAATATCATCATCATGACTGTAATAAAGCTGAGGTAGTGGAAAACAAATTATACTTAAGAAGAAAAGAAAATCTGGATCGTATGTCAAAATTTTTCAATGATGAAGATCAGAATGACTTTGAATTGGAAAAATTTCGAATAAATAAGGTTCAAGAAGAAGAAGCAATACATTTGTGAACTCACGGGAACGGATCAGTCTTCGGTATCGGCATCAAAGATATGATGAAGTATATGAAGGATTTTGAGAGAAAACTGAAATATAGTTATGATGGGTATGGTTGGATGTACGAACCATTCTGTTTCAAATCGAAAAACGAGGTAGATGTCATTGATGATGCCAGCAAGGTCTGTAAATGATGTCAATAAAACAAACAATAAAACATGTAAATCTTCTATCACATATTTATACTATCCTAAAATGGAAGGTTAAGCAACGAATTGCTAAAAATATATATTAATTCAGTTAGACGGAGGTACAATCGAATTGTCGAAATCAGTAGAAGAATATGTTTTACGGAATGAAACGAAGCTCAAAATGTCGCTCATGACAAATGTAAACATTACCATAAACTTATCTTGGTGGGGAGGGAGGGGCTGAAATATCTAGATGTGTTATAGATTGGTAGAATATAAATCAGAGTCCGATCAGATCTTGCTCAGAAAAGTTTGTGGTTCTGTTGTGGAAGAACGGGGTATAGCTTAAGACATCGTTTGTTCGTGAGTGATGAGGTAACGGGGGTCTGTAATCTGTGCAAAAAAGAAATAAAATTGAATAAACATAAATCCACCAGTAATGTGTGGCGACATCTGAAACGGAGTCATCGTCATGAATATAAAAATTCTAGGAAAGAAAAGGCAAATCAGAGATGCAAGTCGTCAAAGGATGTAGAGCCAAGTGGAAACATTGAAGTAAAATAAGAAAAACATAGTGTGAGACCATGTGTCCGTTTGTGTGAACATATACAAAAACGATTTAGTTGTAACATTCAATCCATCTAAGTTTGAAAATGGGTCCTCTCTGCTAACTAATATGGGTTAAGAGTGACAACGAAATAAATAACATATCAAAGACCGAATACCATGCATAAAGTTAGGTTAGGTTTTGATGGGTGTGAATAACATGTAAAAATCATGAATCATATGAAAATAGGTATACAAATCTAAATAAACTATGTAATATGCATATGAAAATGGATGAATTTTGCTAGATCAAAATTGGAAGTGTGTATCAGAATTGCAAAGAATAGATCAAAATTTAGAGTCAAGTGGAGAGGATGACTATGAATTTATCAAAAATCGATGAATAAGTATCATATGTATGCACGAAAAGTCGATCGATAATACATAATTCTTGGTCAGAAAAGGTTAGGTTAGGTTAGGATGTTTAATTCTTTTAACCTAACATGACGTGAAGCTGATCCACATTAAATATCTTGCAACAGAAGCAAGGAACTTTGTTCTAATGGAAAAAATCATAGATCAGAGGTCAAATGCTAAAAATGTTAACCGACTCTGTATATGCATACAAATGTGTTAATGTGTCTACATTGTGCCAGTATCTAACATTATATTTACACATCGCTCCATCCATTAAATCAACCGATCTATCTCCAGCAAAGTATCAATTCACCGTTGCTTCAGTATATTTGAATTGTGACGTTTTGTAGAATAAAGGCATTGAACTTTATGCGTTGTGTGGCATTTCAAATTCAAACATTTTTCCTTCATCTTTGAAGGTTCGTTTCGTTAACAGACTTTTTCTGATATTGATTTCTAGCTTGGAGATGTGTTCTTCCAATGTATTGCCTGAGATATTTTTGCTAGGAACACACAAAGCAGTTTCTGCAGGAGTCTTTAATCTTTATCATTAAAATAGTCTACGTAAAACACAATGTTGTACTGTTCATCGTGCATTTTATCATGAACCAGTCAATATAGAATACTTCTACAAGTCCTACGCTCCACTCTTTCTGCAGTTGTATTCCTGGATAAATTTTGCTAGTAAAACTTGAAGATGTGTTTTTTTGGTACGATTGGCTATTGCCCAGCGATGAGACATAGACAAAAAACTCCTTCGGTTCCTGCATCCTGCACAGGGTCCTACGTCATACTGACAACAAACCGCTTTTAGACATCAATATATACTTTACCTAGTTGAACATTGAAACTTACATGTTCAGGTATATATTTATTTATTTACATATGTTCATATTCACAACATATTAGTAACATTCAGAGAATAAAACCTGAAGACGTGGATGTACTTTCGTCATTCACGTGAGTATACTCACCAAAGACAGCCTCACCCGGCGCACGTCTGTAGAGGTCCTTGATTGACCCTACATTATTTTTAATAACACTAAACGCATTATAGGTGCATCACAGGCCTATTACGATTAGGCAATCACATATTTTGATATTGTTGCATATCTCTGTAGGTAGTAAACAACATTTCGTTCAGCTAGCACAAACAGCTTACAATTATAGTTGCAGCGCAACAATATGATTCAGAGAAATATTCTGACAAAACTGGCAACAAGCGCAGCTCGCTTTGTTTGGAGACTCTTCCATTTGGCGCCGCAGATCAGCTTGGTTTTTCTAGTCACGTGCAGCTTCAACAAAGTGCAAAACAACAAATAACTCTGCCTCTGTACTGCTAATTGTGAGCCTCAACAAAGTGCAAAACAACAAATAACTCTGCATTCACTTAGA
>SDVV010016303.1:3948-14288 GCA_016164225.1 Gammarus roeselii
CCGTACGCTCGGTGAGTCAAGGTTGCATGCATCGCGTCCTACCCCCCGCCCACCGCTAATTAACCCCTATCTAATTCCTTCACATCCGCGTTTCGCACAACATCTAACTACTGTCATTACACACAGAGAATTGGACGGGTATTATGTCATGATTCAGTTCGTCAGGATCATATATTGAGAGTGAGAGTGATACATTATTCCTATACACGTAATTCTACATTTTGTACTGTCCTGACAAAAGCATTAAACTGTAAAAAACATGAATAAAATTCCATCCTGGAACACCAGGAGGTCACGTCAATATGACGTGACCTCCTGATGTCAACGCTGGTGGATTCGTTTTCTCGTAAAATATCGTGGTATTACGCACTATCTCGCGGGACTTGAAGTCGCGGCGCCAACTTGATCCCAATTCCCGTTGCGCACAACATCGTTTCTACATACTAAGAGCAATAGTGCACAATACGAAGCAAATATATGCAGGGGAGAATAGTGTCAGTACGTATTCAGTTTGCATCTAATTAGTTTATCTAGTCTTTGTTGTAAGTGGTACAGTGTTGTTTTGTTGGTTGGCCAATGGCCCAATGCCAAGCTCCAGCTCCCTGAAACGTTCAGTTGAACGGTTCATTCGGAATCACATGGTTTTATTATTAAATAGATATGACTGTTTCCTTATCGTGGACGACTTGGGGGAATCTGGTACAACCATTGATTCTAGGCTGTCCGTGTTTAAAATCTTGAGCAAATTGGCTCAATCTGGACAATCAAATTCTGATGGTTGCGGATGCTACATCCTATATGTTCAGTTGTCAGTTAAGACGGATATATCTTGGATTCTACAGCACCAGGGTCGCCTAGGCTTTTTACGGGCATAATTAACAAATTCTTAGTGTTTATTTCAGTGCTAAATGCATGTGTGATAATCTTGCTATGTATCTTGGTAATGCTGGGCTCTTGATGCCCAGCATGCAGCCAGTCAGGAACGTTGCAACAGCACCCAAGCAAAAATAAATTGATTTAAACGGTTTATCATGTTGCTATTTTACCTTCTCTAACAGCTAAACTACATTAGGTTTCTGAAGGTGACCGGTATTCATCAAGTTTAATCAAACATTAGTTTAGTGTCCTGAAAACACCATCTTGATTTCAAGCTAGGACAGCAATCAGTAGTTTTGGGCCGACAGGTTGCCAATGTGCCCTCTGTTAGAAACTTGGTGACAAATTTATAATGAGAAGAATAAATGATCAACCAAGCAGTACAGTATACAGATGGTACCTAATGTTATACATGATGGAGGAGCATCTGAAATTGGCACTGAACTATATTAAGTCTCCAAGAAAATTCACAAATAGTCAGCCTGCTGAGTAGGGAGGTGTTGCAGCATGTGTGAAGGAGATGCCAGTCTGCCAGATGAGTCAACAAGATTTTTGCTGAAGAAAATAAGCAACTTCAAATTGTCACCAAGATCTCCAAGTTTTCTAAATGGGTCCTAAAATCATCAACACAGAAATCTATCCCGATTCCCATCTACTGCACGCTGAATGTTGCTGATTATTTTCAGCGACCTTTTGGTCAACCAAGTCACTAAAAGAGGGAATTGATAAGGATCTTGACCAATATTTTGGATTTCTTCCAAACATTTTAACAAATTTTGGATTTTTGCTCATACTCTCATCTATATTATTATATTATTAAGATTTGATAAAGGAGGTCCATCTCCCCCAGAGTTCTGACATCAGCCTTAGCGTATGATATCTTGCTACTGCTGATCATCAAAATTTAGAAACTTCAGGCTTTGTTTAAATGTTATTCTCAATTTGAACCTAATGATAATTGTGTGAAGATACCTAAAATATCCAGACAGAACAAATGGGATAACTATTGCCAACATCTTACTTAGTAGGATTATCACAAGGTTGAAAGATAGTTTACTCCTTTAAAAAAATTAGATGACCAGTGAGTTGCCAAAAACTCCAGGCAATTCTTTCCATTACCCTTTCAAGCAATTTAGACATCTAGTCTCCTAAATGGCTGAATCCAGGCTGACCAAGGTCAAGGTACTCTTTAATTTCGTTGATCATGACGAAGAATAATGGCCTAAGTATCTATCTAAGATGGTGGGAGGTAGAGGATCCTCCTGTGGCTAGTATGCACAATTAGACTGAAGCTGCACCAAAACGGCTACTAGTTTCAGCACTTTATATTCTTGTACGCAAGTTTGACGGTCCAAGAATCTAATCAATTCTTAGCTAGCTCTATTGAATGGCTGTATATTTTGCTATATATTAAAAAAACATGATATCAGGATTTACCCCGCAATGGGATACTTGAGATGGGAAAATTGAATAGGCTGTAATTGTATATTCATTGGTTAAACTAAGCCCTGCTAGGTCAGATTTCTTTCATTTCAATCTCATATACT
Organism: Gammarus roeselii; assembly: GCA_016164225.1. Classification (NCBI taxonomy): domain Eukaryota; kingdom Metazoa; phylum Arthropoda; class Malacostraca; order Amphipoda; family Gammaridae; genus Gammarus; species Gammarus roeselii. The sequence continues at coordinate 6,372 of SDVV010016303.1, forward strand.
TACTTTGGACAGGAAAACCACCAAAAAATGTTTTTAAATTACATTAGTAACTTAAAATTTTAGAAAAAGTATTTCAGCAATTTTGAGAGCATATTTTTCAATGTTGCCTGTGATCTTCATAGTTGCAGCATATGAATCTTGTGGGGTAAATACTGTATGCCCTATAAACAGAAGCCCCTAGTATGAATATTATTGAAGTTACATCACTTCTAATTGGGGGTAAATTTTGTTTAGGAATAGGGTAAATAATGAATAAGAAAACTATTCATTTCTAAACAAAATTTCTTATACAAATTTACCCCCCATTAAATGGAGGGGGTAAATTTTGTATTGCAACGTACCATAAATACTTTCTTAATCCCAGTCGGGCGATCAGGCTTAATTTTGCTGCCTGTAAGACTGTATCATCTCAACAACAGAGGCAAAAGGGGCGGATGGGAAGGAGGCTTTGACGTTGCTGAAAGTAATAACACACAGCCTCTTTCTGGTGAAGGGATACGCTGGGGCGAAGGTGGCTTTGTTGACGACGCGATTCAACAGGAAAATGGAAAGAAGCTCAGTCACTGGCGTGCGGTGTGAAGGTCGGGTTAATAACACTGAACTGTTCCAATAATACCAGCAGAGCAGTCTGTCTACAGTAACTCGGCCACCGATGTAACAAGAACTCAATCGTGGTCATACTTGTGCACTGCATCACCTTGTGTGCAGTATACCTTCACACTGCATCACCTTGTTTGCAGTATCTCTCTACACGGCATCACCTTGTGTGCAGTATACCTTCACTGTGCATCACCTTGTGTGCAGTATACCTTCACTCTGCATCACCTTGTGTGCAGTAGACCTTCACTCTGCATCACCTTGTGTGCAGTAGACCTTTACACTGCATCACCTTGTGTGCAGTATACCTTCACTCAGCATCACCTTGTGTGCAGTATACCTTTACACTGCATCACCTTGTGTGCAGTATGATCGCAGAGTGATAAATGGTAATGAGAAACTTGAATCTGGCGTTGACATATGTAATAGTTTTATTCATAAAAAATATGACTTATATTAGTCTGGAACTTGAAGATAGTCCCTAAAAATTTTCTTCGCAGAAAATTTATTTGCCACTTCAACAATGCAGATATGGAGATTTTTCCAGAAAATTCTGTTTTTCATGGAGCATTCAAATTATATATCAATATGTCTAGCACCATAAAGTTATTTGTGCTTGATTATGGTGAACTGACATTGGTCCATCAACCATAAATGACATTGATTGCAAGCATATTACTACATTGTTACCCTGCTACATTGAAATACAAGAGCCTTACATGGATGGCCCATTTATGGGGTGCGGAAAAACATCAAGGGGATTGTTGTTCATGATGGAGAGAGATCGAAATGAGGTCCAGTGGAGCAATCGTGAAATGAATATTTTAGCCACACAACACGTAGCGATATTATAAACTAATAGCATAGATGTAATACTCATTTTCAAACGAGAAAAATACTCACAATAGAACGCAATACAGATTTTTTTAAGCATTGACTTGGAAGCCTTTGTATTGTGATTAGGTAATATATGGGGAAATTGTATTGCAGTCTACTATAACAATATTTCTAGCCAATACGATTAGATCAAAACCTAATAGACATGGATTAAAACATAATATAGGAAGTAATATCTAATAGAAGTCTAGTAAGCGCACATCTACCTGTCTGATGTAGAATCCTTCGTAATTTGTTCAACTCTTCCCCCTGTTCAGGGGCGCAGTGCGCTGTAACTGATACTGACAAGGGATTTCCTCCAAAACTATTGTGGATGATCAAAGCGGGTTTGGTGAACCACAGTGGATGTTCTATTTTTATTGACCCTATTGTCGCACAAGTTTATGCTGATCACCACCGATCAGTTCTTTTCTCTATTTACAGCATAAGCTTGTTGCACAAGCTTATGCTGATCACCACCGATCAATGCTGTCATCTGTTTACTCCTCCCTATTATCGCACAAGCGTATGCTGATCGCCTCCGACCAGTGCTGTCCTCTGTTTACTGTTCCCTATTGTCGTACAAGCTTATGCTGATCACCACCGATCAGTATTGTTCTCTGTTTACTGTTCCCCACTCGCACAAGCTTATGTTGATCACCACTGATCAGTGCTATCCTCTGTTTACTTATCCCTATTATCGCACTAGCGTATGCTGATCGCCACAGATCAATGCAGTTCTCTGTTTACTGTTCCCTATTGTCGCACAAGCTTATGCTGATCGCCTCCGATCAGGGCTGTTCTCTGTTTACTGTTCCCTATTGTCGCACAAGCTTATGCTGATCGATTCCGATCAGTGCTGTTCTCTGTTTACTGTTCCCTATTGCCAAGAGCTTTGTTTGAATTTTCAAGCATGTATTGCGAGGGACTAACATTCAACTGAATTGGATATTCTGTTTCGAGGCACCAAGAACAAGTCAGGTGTCGAGGCAAAAAAATTGAGCCCTTCCTCTTAACGATCATTTTTATTTACCTTGGGAGAAATCAATGCCCAATCTATCATTAACTATTTATTTGGTCCTCTTGAGGCTGACAGTTGGCCAAGCAGCTTAACCTATCGTTGCTCATTAAGGCCGACTTGTTAGAAGCTCCGAATAGCAAAATCCCCCAAACTTTGGGCAGTCATTAGTGGAAGCGGTGTGGGAGTCACGAGGGCTCGTCTTGTGTTTAGGGCAACTCTGTCGGGAGCAGCTGTTAGAGAGAAGGAGCTATTCAGTGGGAGCTCTTCCATAAGAGCTCTCCCGTAAAAGCTCTCTGGTAGGAGCTCTCCCGTAATAGCTCTCTGGTAGGAGCTCTCCCGTAATAGCTCTCCGGTAGGAGCTCTCCCGTAATAGCTCTTCTGTAGGAGCTCTTCGGTCGAAGCTCTACGGAAGGAGATCTCTTGTAGGAGCTCTCTCGTATGAGAACTCAATTAGGGACTAGTCCGTGGCGTTACATCAGTCTTCAATCTATCTTTTAGTGCTCTCCCATTCCTCGATACGTTCTTTTCGCTACCTCACTTCAACCCATATTTTCGAATTCCACCCGTCGCCAAATTGCAAGTTGTTGCCCCATTCATCAACATTTCCACTAGCACCACGCGTTGACTCAGCACATATCGTGGTGTTGAGTCACTCCTCACCAATTCACTGAGCCCCTCGCGTGGCCCCAATCCTCGACATTTCTCCTCGTGTTGCCCCACTGCTCACTACATGCAGCCTGTCTCACTACGTCTGGCTAGCTGCTCTCCACTTCTTCGAACCATAGGCGTTACCTCAATCCTCACCTCGGATCTTTGTATTGTCTAATTCTTCACCGCCTTCTTGAAGCAGACGCGCACCTCCACTCCTCACCACCTTCCCTAGCCCAACTCGTGGCCTCACTCTTCACCACGTTTCCCCGGGTTTTAGTGTGAGCTGCTCCCCCAAGATATCATCAACAGCTAACGTGGGATGGTTAGCAAGATAGGGTGGTGTGGGATAGTTTCTGAACCATCATGTTCGATTGATTTTAAACGAACGTGTTTGAGAGGAATTCCTCAAGCAAGCGATTGCATGTGATAAACGGCTGAGAGCAGATTCTCCTAGAACACAGCAGCTATTATATCATACGTGCACTTGCTACTGCTGCACTGTATACTTGTGCTTTATTTCCGTTTGAAAGCAGTTGTGATTGGCAATTAGAAGTAATAGTAGTAGTAGGCCTGGGAGAGCCTACTATTACATTTTTGTAATGCTGCTAGAAGAATCCATTCTTGCAGTATTCCAAAATTAAATTTGCAGTACAGCTAGCCCAGCCTAGATGGGTGTCCGTCGTTCATGGGCTACCGGATGCTGAAGGCTCCGAAGGAGGTTGTTGCCACCTTGGCGGCAATAATAATAAAGCCAAATTTTCTTACTAAGTGGATTGATTCATCCCACAATGTTTATCGAGGCAGTTTTGAAAGGTGTTTACGTTATTACTGTTTACCACATCATGCGGCAAACGGTTTCGAATTGTTGGTACCTTACATGGAAAGAAGTTCTCGGCCACTGATGTTCTGAATGGTTTAAGCTGCAGTTCCCACCCACTATCATTGTTCCTCGTGGTATAATCTCTGTCGAAGAGGCTCTCTAGACTTGCTCTAGTAAACCCGTTGATGTGTTTGAATGTCGCTATCAACTGACCTCTAAGTCGTCTTCTTTCAAGTGATATCAGTTTAAGTTCGTCAAGTCTTTGCGGATATGTCTTATTTCTCAGTTTCGGAATCATTTTGTTGCTCGATGCTGACTCGTTTCATTTTGTTAATATCCCCCCTTAGGTGAGGGGCCAAAATTGTATAGCAAGTCCATTTGAGGCCTGACGAATGAAGTACATAATGGAAGCACGTTGTCCTTGGACTTGTAGTTGAAGTTTGTGGATACTGTATAACACCAAGGACTCAATTGCCTTTCTTGTAGCCAGCTGCCACTTTGTGTTTCCACATGAGATCTTTGGTGATTAATACTCCAAGGCCTCGTTGTTGGTCGACTTCAGTCATAGACTGGTCTGCCATTACGTAAGCAGAAATTCGATTTTCTGACCCGATGTACACATTAAAGTGTGTTTGGCACTTATCAGACCAGTGTACTAGTGTGTTGCGATCTTGCTCACGGTCCGCTCGGTGGCAGAATTTAGTGCCATCAGCAAATTTTGATAACTTACTAACGATGTCAGTGTCGAGTTCGTTCATAGAGATTATAAAGGAAGGGCTCATGAACACTGCCTGGGGAACTCCTGACGTTACCTTAGCTCACTGACTTTTTCCTTGGCCGACGCATATCCGTTGCTTGCGGCCCGTGAGCCCATTTCAGAGCCACCTGGTCATGTTTCCAGCAATGCCAATTGCCTCCACCTTTCTAAGTAGGAGTTCATGGGGGACCTTATCGAACGCTTTTGGAAAGGCAAGATAAATAAGGTCGACAGCTTTAGTTTCACCTTATTGAGAAAGTCCAGGAGATTGGACAGGCAGCTAAGTTTTATCCTGAAGCCGGTCGCAGATTCAATTGTATCTAGCAGAAGTTGCAAGTAATGCCGTTTTTGGACGCTAATTTAAGGCTCATCATAATTGTATTATATTTGAATATTTAGAAAATTTTATTTATCTAAATTTCAGCGGATTATTGAGCGACTCTGAATATTTCACTCCTATTGCAAACCACTTGTATCGAGCACACGGAAAAACTCAACAAACAGATACATTTATACACCATCTTCGGTATAATTATGGCAATCTGTTTACCACATTCCAAGTTCAGAAAACTGAAAAACGAACGGAAGGATGTAGTTACTGACCCCGGTTAAATTATGATGCGGAATGCTATTTCAAATTGTTTTACAACATATCCTGGCTAATTCTTGCTCGAACGGGATGTTTCTAAATAAATTTACTCTCTGCATTAATTAAATATAAACTTATAAACATCTAAATCAGAGGGTATCTGAATGGGTAAATTAATGGAATGCTATTTTACACGCACACAAACGGAAATTTTGTTAATGTTTGGTTGCTAAGATTCTTTCAGCTTAGATTTCAAACATCGGCCACTATTAGTCCGACTCAATAGCAGAATCGGGTTTGAACATTTATATTTTACTTCAATTGATTATATGGAGAAACAACCATAAGACATAATAATACAAACGGTAAAATATGTCTTCCCATCGTAAATATTTTATTAAACGCCGTAAGTAGAAACTTTAATAAATGTGGCGAATAAAAGTGTTTGTTACCTGACCTGAATTCCACTGTCGTTCTTCTTTTGTTTAATTTGGGAAACAGTTTGATTACATTTTTCAACCTGTTTACTCTTATTTGCGATTAGGTTGGCGTTTAAAAGTATTGCATAAACGCAGAACATATGAACCCAAATGTTTTCACTGGGTAGTGTTTTCATTGTTGATACATTCAACTTCTCTTCGTTGAATTTGGAAAACAAATATTTTGGAAAAACAAGTAGTAAACCCGACCGGTAACTACAGTTTCGAAGATAATGAAATCTCGATTATTTGTTGACATCTCCGGTTATAACGATCGAGGATCAGCTCATAGGAGCTGATGGCATCATGTGGATGAAGAACTTTCGGATATGTTAATAACAGTTAGTTGAAAACTTATAAAGAAGATGATCTTCAATAAAATCAAAGAGACTGACTTCATGGCTCTCTCGAGCGGCCTGTGGCCTCACATATCTATGTTAAATAGTTAAGCCGGTCCCCTCTCTACCTTCAACCCAAGTGGCACAACTACACTTGATCAAGTTTCGCTCTGACCTTGTGAGTATCAATGAGCGAATACAGTCATTTTCACTGAGAATCGATGTTAATCACCAATGAATTTAGGTTGCACCTTTCCTGTGCTACCACCAGTTTCAAGCACTAATATCAACCGAGTAGCTGCACATCGGCACATTTAATAATGCTGATTTGTCTTCTTCTGATCGTAAATGCGTATAGAGATACAGATACAGACACTAGGCCAAATCCCCCAGAAAGGAGGGTGGCCGACAGCAATTAAGGCGCACCTCCCCCTCCTCTTATACACTCACACTCACACAATTTAGCCCCTTTGAGATTTATATAAAGGGCAACATTCTATAAATAAAAAGTTATAATAACCAGTGTCCTTGGAGGGCACTACTTTGCCTTGAAAGCTGTCTCTACGCTAGACACTAAACTGCGCTGTACGGCCTTAGAGAAGTCTCTACGCTAGATACTGAACAGCGCTTCCTTGCCTTTAGAGCAGTTTCTACGCTAGATACTGAACAGCGCTTCCCTGCCTTTAGAGCAGTCTCTACGCTAGACACTGAACAGCACTACCCTGCCTTTAGAGCAGTCTCTACGCTAGACACTGAACAGCGCTACCCTGTCGTTAGAGCAGTCTCTACGCTAGACACTAAACAGCGCTACCCTGCCTTTAGAGCAGTCTCTACGCTAGACACTGAACAGCGCTACCCTGCCTTTAGAGCAATCTCTACGCTAGACACTAGACAGCGCTACCCTGTCGTTAGAGCAGTCTCTACGCTGGACACTAAACAGCGCTACCCTGCCTTTAGAGCAGTCTCTACGCTAGACACTGAACAGCGCTACCCTGCCTTTAGAGCAGTCTCTACGCTAGACATTGAACAGCGCTACCCTGCCTTTAGAGCAGTCTCTACGCTAGACACTGAACAGCGTTTGTGGCAACCGGTACCACCATGAAACTCCACTGCTAAGAGCAATACAATTTCCCAGCCTCAATCCAGCTTAGCATAAATCTGTGCCAGTAGATAAGGCCTTCGTTAGTTGAAGAGGTGGCTCTAAGGGCTACTGAGGACGCAAAGTGGACTCTAATGGGTAAATAGTACAGTATCCTGGAAGTCCATTATATTTTTGCTGGCGTCGATTTAAAATTAGTTGTTGTATGCAAGTTGAGGGGTGTACTGGACATTTTTTCTAAATACATTTTCACGTATTAGCCCGTTGGAGCTGCATTTAACGAAATATATTGAAAGGAAATTCCTGAATAATAGTTCAGGTCTATTCAGAAAACATTTAATACCAATTATTAAATCAAGATAGTGGTTTGTCATACTATATCCAGGTCTCACGATTGGAACTAAGAAACTTGACCAGGTTTTTTTTTCAGATTGTAATGTTTGGGGAAGAATGACAATGTATACTTTCTGTGAATCAAAAATGTTTCAGCTCTTTTTCTCGCAACTGTTTTCACAGAATAAATCCGTTAAATAGGATCCAATGCTCGAATCTTTTTTATTATTCTCGTTAGTTTCAATGACTTGTCTGGCTTTTGTTCAAGTGATGGTTCCAGTCATCGCAATGTCGTCACCAAATCACGTTTCTTACATGCTCTCCTAATGTGAACCCTGTTAAATCACAATTAGGATG
>SDVV010016304.1:0-14288 GCA_016164225.1 Gammarus roeselii
CTCTTGTAACGCTGCCGGGCACATGTATTGTCGCTGTACTCACATACTTCTGCAGTGTCACTCTTGTAACGCTGCCGGGCACATGTATTGTCGCGGTGCTCACATACTTCTGCAGTGTCACTCTTGTAACGCTGCCGGGCACATGTATTGTCGCGGTACTCACATACTTCTGCGGTGTCACTCTTGTAACGCTGCCGGGCACATGTATTGTCGCTGTACTCACATACTTCTGCAGTGTCACTCTTGTAACGCTGCCGGGCACATGTATTGTCGCGGTGCTCACATACTTCTGCAGTGTCACTCTTGTAACGCTGCCGGGCACATGTATTGTCGCGGTACTCACATACTTCTGCGGTGTTTTACTGCAAAGGTGCTATCGTAATTTGGTTGAGATGTTGCTTGGCTTTGCGCTCTCGTCCTCCTGGGGTTTCCTCGCACTGCTTCAGTTTTTCCGTACTACTTATGTGTCCTCGTAACACTAAAATGTACTCGTACTGCTGTGGTGTTCTCGAACTGATGAGGTACGTTGGCCCCGTACTGCCTCGCTGCACTCTGATAGCCACTATGCAGGGCGCTATTTGATGAGGAAACAAAGAGGGGCTATCCTCCCCCCCTTCCATGCAATCTTCCCAAAGGAGCATCATGTAATTTAGTCGATTTTATTTGCAGAAAATGAGGTAAGTTCAGATGTATTTGCTCGAATCTTCCATTCGAGTGCCGAACAAAAAGGCATAGGTGTGCGGTCCTCTCAGCCTCGGAAGAGGGTTCACCGGTCATCGAGAACTAGACGACGTTTATATTAGTCTTCGAGGCTTCGAGGAGGTGGTCAGTTATTTTAGTTTCAGAGACGAAAATTTACGAGATAATTAGTGGGTTCCGACCGCACAGGCTCCATGGTTTGTGTTTTGCCTATATGATCATTGATTCGTTGTACAGCTGCCATGAACAATTGTTTTATTCCGATATGTTTCTTCCAGCTGACGTTTCATGCACAATAACAAACAAAAAAATTTTAGTGACGGAAATCAGAAAGGAGTCATAATGATCACCTTGAACATGGAAATCTGATCTATACTGGGATGTATTTAGTTCAATTACTAACGAAATCAATGACTTACAAATGCTTTACGAAACAGAATAAATATCATAAATTTAATTTATATGACATATTTCCCGCTAGCCTTGGCATCTGATATAACTTTTATTTGACATTACTGCCGAAAATGTTCATTCCAACGTCTGGACCTAATTATTTGCACAGGTTTCTGCTAAATTTGAGTAACTAACTTTTCAGACGGACATATAGAGGGAAAACAATATAGCTTATCCAACTACCGGGAACCAACTTTTCTCATATGAAAAAAAAACGTCAGAAATGTTTGCCAATGCGGACATGACAGTGGCTCAATAGGCGCACCAAAACATACTTTAATCGCTTCAGAATTCCTGCTGATAACAAATCCTCTCGCATCTCTGAATAAAGTTAGGTTTTTTGGCCAGGAATATTGTTACACCATGTTTGTGTTCGTCTCTGCACAATAATCATTTATCGTTCATATTATTGAACTAATTCACAAATTGCTTCACCATTCGCAACAGAATGAAGCCCGTCAAGAAATTCAAGGAAGGTCGCTCATGTTTGCTTCAAAGCATTGATGATTGACCTCGTAATTATGCCGTGACTGCGTGTTAGGTTCTACGGCGTGTTTACGTGAGGCCCTTTGCGAGATGCTCTCAATGGTAGGTCGTAACTATCACGTTGGTCACTAGATGCACGGAACAGATGTGCTGTTACGTTTACAATATAATGATTGCATTCGGAACATTGTTACAGGGCATTAAAAGGTTTATTTCACCTGAACAAATCGAGTACTATTTGGTGGGATAAGAAACAGGAGTCATCTATACGTATATGGAACTAACAAGTCTAACACTGTCCGCTCCTATGCCTACAGAAACCTGAACTTCTATTCACTAATGACAAATAACACACAAAACATCCAATCGTTTCCACAACAACCCCTCGAAACAGCACTCCGTTGTTTATGTTTGACTCCAAACTATTTTAGGATATTGGAGATTTGCTGTCTATTGGCTACAGCCCGGCACGCTTTTCTCACCCTACCCGTCTCTCTCGTTAACCGGCCCATAAATAGAGCAGCTCGTCGCCGCTGCTTGGAGGAAAATTACACAAACTCGGGGGGATGGGGGTGGTGGGGTATCAGAGAGGGGGGTATCAGAGGGAGGCTTTCAAAGAAGTGTTCGAAATAACGACTAGCATGACTCTAGATCAAAGGTGTTAGAAAGGAGTGCTAGCATGAATCTAGATCAAAGGTGTTAGAAAGGAGTGCTAGCATGACTCCAGCTTAAAAGTGATAGAAAGGAGTGCTAACATAACTCCAGCTCATAGGTGATAGAAAGGAGTGCTAACATGACTCCAGCTCAAAGGTGATAGAATGGAGTGCTAACATGACTTCAGTTCAAAAGTGACAGAAAGGAGTGCTAACATGACTCCAGCTCAAAGGTGATAGAAAGGAGTGCTAACATGACTCCAGCTCAAAGGTGATAGAAAGGAGTGCTAACATGACTCCAACTCAGAGGTGATAGAAAGGAGTGCTAACATGACTCCAGCTCATAGGTGATCGAAAGGAGTGCTAACAAGACTCCAGCTCAAAGATGATAGAAAGGAGTGCTAACATGACTCCAGCTCAAAAGTGATAGAAAGGAGTGCTAACATGACTCCAGCTCATAGGTGATAGAAAGGAGTGCTAACATGACCCAAGCTCAAAGGTGATAGAAAGGAGTGCTAACATGACTCCAGCTCATAGGTGATAGAAAGGAGTGCTAACTCCAGCTCAAAGATGATAGAAAGGAGTGCTAACATGACTCCAGCTCATAGGTGATAGAAAGGAGTGCTAACATGACTCCAGCTAAGAGGTGATCGAAAGGAGTGCTAAGATCACTCCAGCTCAAATGTGATAGAAAGGAGTGCTAACATTTCTCTAGCTCAAAGGTGATAGGAAGGAGTGCTAACATGACTTCAGGTCAAAGGTGATAGAAAGGAGTGCTAACATGACTCCAGCTCAGAGGTGATAGGAAGGAGTGCTAACATGACTTCAGCTCAAAGGTGATAGGAAGGAGTGCTAAGATGACTCAGGCTCAAAGGTGATAGAAAGGAGTGCTAACATGACTCCAGCTCATAGGTGATAGAAAGGAGTGCTAACATGACTCCAGCTCAAATGTGATAGAAAGGAGTGCTAACATGACTCCAGCTCAGAAGTGACAGAAAATAGTGCTAACAGGACTCCAGCTCAAAGTTGATAGAAAGGAGTGCTAACATGACTCCAGCTCAAATATGATAGAAAGGAGTGCTAACATGACTCCAGCTCAAAGGTGATAGAAAGGAGTGCAAACATGACTCCAACTCAAAGGTGATAGAAAGGAGTGCTAACATGACTCCAGCTCATAGGTGATAGAAAGGAGTGCTAACATGACTCCAGCTCAAAGATGATAGAAAAGAGTGCTAACATGACTCCAGCTCATAGGTGATAGAAAGGAGTACAAACATGACTCCAGCTCAGAGGGGATAGAAAGGAGTGCTAACATGACTACAGCTCAAAGGTGATAGAAAGGAGTGCTAACATGACTCCAGCTCAGAGGTGATAGGAAGGAGTGCTAACATGACTCCAGCTCAAAGGTGATAGGAAGGAGTGCTAACATGACTCCAGCTCAAAGGTGATAGAAAGGAGTGCTAACATGACTCCAGCTCATAGGTGATAGAAAGGAGTGCTAACATGACTCCAGCTCAAATGTGATAGAAAGGAGTGCTAACATGACTCCAGCTCAAAAGTGATATGAAGGAGTAATAACATGACTCCAGCTCATAGGTGATAGAAAGGAGTGCTAACATGACTCCAGCTCAAAGATGATAGAAAGGAATGCTAACATGACTCCAGCTCAAAGGTGATAGAAAGGAATGCTAACATGACTCCAGCTCATAGGTGATAGAAAGGAGTGCTAACATGACACCAGCTCAAAGATGATAGAAAGGAGGGCTAACATGACTCCAGGTCAAAGGTGATAGAAAGGAGTGCTAACATGACTCCAGCTCATAGGTGATAGAAAGTAGTGCTAACATGACTCCAGCTCAAAGATGATAGAAAGGAGTGCTAACATGACTCCAGCTCAAAGGTGATAGAAAGGAATGCTCACATGACTCCAGCTCATAGGTGATAGAAAGGAGTGCTAACATGACACCAGCTCAAAGATGATAGAAAGTAGTGCTAACATGACTCAAGGTCAAAGGTGATAGAAAGGAGTGCTAACATGACTCCAGCTCAAAGGTGATAGGAAGGAGTGATAACATGACTCCAGCTCAAAGGTGATAGAAATGAGTGCTAACATGACTCCAGCTCAAAGGTGATAGGAAGGAGTGATAACATGACTCCAGCTCATAGGTGATAGAAAGGAGTGCTAACATGTCACCAGCTCAAAGATGATAGAAAGGAGTGCTAACATGACTCCAGGTCAAAGGTGATAGAAAGGAGTGCTAACATGACTCCTGCTCAGAGGTGATAGAAAGGAGTGCTAACATGACTCCAGCTCAAATGTGATAGAAATGAGTGCTAACATGACTCCTGCTCAGAGGTGATAGAAAGAAGTGCTAACAAGACTCCAGCTCAAATGTGATAAAAATGAGTGCTAACACGACTCCAGCTCAAAGGTGATAGGAAGGAGTGATAACATGACTCCAGCTCAAAGGTGATAGAAAGGAGTGCTAACATGACTCCAGCTCAGAGGGGATAGAAAGGAGTGCTAACATGACTCGAGCTCAAAGGTGATAGAAAGTAGTGCTAACATGATCTAGTCGGATGCTGATCGCGGTTTCAGCCCCTCTTCCGACACCAAACAATGCTCTGTGTTTCCTTCTTGAGTGAATAAAAAACTGGCTCATGTGCGTCTTTCTGTCCACCTATTCGATGAATCCAGGAGATCATCTGCAGGATTGTAAATTTATGAACTATATTTGTATAGGTTACAAGTATTGACAAGTGTTGCGAGACAATAACAGGCCTTTTGTTTCAAAACTTTGTTGACTTTCCATCGTAGGGAAATGAGTTCTGAAGTTGTACGCCAATGAGGCGCCGTGTATCTGTGTAGCATCTATTCTAAAGGACCAAGAAAGGGAAAGGTTTTCTTTGAAAATCAAATGTGACGACGATACTCGAAACAACTGAATTCTGCAACTGAATTGGAAGCAACTGACGAGGTTGATATGGATTGTCCCAGTTTTATTCGAGCGGGACCCAATGCCGGGCATTCTTCTTTACGTTCTATGGTGCCAATGCCGAGTCCTATTTTCACAGCACTGGTGTCACTGTCAAACACATTTTTTTTAACAAAGGTGCTGGGACTAATGTCGAGCACTGTCTAAACGTGCTGCTCCCGGAAGCTATTTTACGACACTTTTAGTTGGAGCCCAACAGAACTCTCCTTTCCAACCCCTTCCCTCACCTCGAGGACTATTGATGGCGAGGGCTTAAGAGCGCTTGGGCGAGTGTTTTTCTTGAACACACCGTCCCTCCTTCATCCCCCCCCCCTCCTCGAGGTCTATTAATGGCGAAAGCCATTGTTCTACTTTGAAGCTTTAGTGAGTGTTCTACTTCAACAGTCAGTTGTCCGAATGGGTGATTTTGATTGAGCCCCTGAATCGCTCGGCTTTGGGCATCTGTTAATAGAACGCTAGGCGTGGAGCAACTTTTGCAGCGCAAGCCATCGTCCTGTTGACCGATAACTTACGAAAGTTTTATTTTATTGCATGGGGTATGCGGACTTGTGGGCTTATTGTATAGAAAAAAAATAAGAAAAGATAACTTTCTATTTATAAGGGATGATAATTCTCCTAATGCTCGACGAATCATAGTGTTATTTGGTCTCCAGTAGAGTAATCACTGTTTAACACACATATTCTCTGTAGCGCCCGGTATCCATGTTCTTGAAGCCGTTGCGAAGAACAGACCAAGTCCTTCACATGAAAACACGGCGGCCAGGTAAGATCAGAGAAGGTGTCCATTGAAGGCAGTCAGAAAGATTCACACGCTTGCCCCATCCTTCAAATCCTCTTTTGATGATGTTTAATGAATTATAAATAATGCAAAAAACAGTCGAATCGTATCCCAATAAACTAATGAGACGGTGACCCGTTGTTTATGTTTGACAATAAATAATTTCTGGCAGGGCGACATTTGGTGTAAGTGTGTTTATAGGTAAAACACCACAGGACTTCGAAACAGGCACGGAGCCATTTCAGATGCCTCCCGTCCCTCTTTCCCCCTTCATAATGGCGATGCCATGTAATAATGAGGGGTACGAGTTATCTCCAATAAAAGCGAGGGGGACAGAATTCGGCTTTTGTAGGGAAATCGCGAGATAATTAGAATAATTATTAATGGTTGACTCCTGTCTACCTTTCCTTATTGTGGGCTCATTGTATGTACGTGGATGTTTGGTTGGGATACGTCCCTGAATATGCTGGCCGACGAGTAGCTATGTACTTTACTTTTCTAACATTGAGTTTTGTTATATACCATTCACGTGGGAAGGGGACAAAATGTATTAGGGCGCACGTGTCACTAACTCAACGTATAAATTTACGTTGCATATTTCATTCCTACTCTGTCTCCATCTATGTTCTTTTGGTACGTTTTTCGAATGTATTGGTATGAATGCTTTGTTAAACATGTTACTTCGTAATTGTTCGTGTTGCATTGAGGGCTTCAATGAAAACAATTATTGTTATAATTGTATCATATAAGTATTTCAATTATTATTACTATTATTATTATTAATATTATAAAGACAAAGCCCGCAGCCGCTGCCGGGAAGAGAATTGCACAAATTCAGACCCAATCGATCAGGGTCAAGAAAAGGGGGTATCAGAACCAGGGATATTCTACCCTATAGTTGGCATAGAGGTGTGGCAATGCCTGGAAAATCATGTCATGACGGAAGGTGGGCGGAGAGGGATAATAACGACGAGACTTGAGAGCGCTCCGTCAAAGCCCCTTGAAAGGGGCTCCTCTGTAACTCTAAGTTTGTTGTTGCCACCGATGCTACCCTTCTTGTTGCGTCTTCCACGTGTCCGTAGGCAACAGAAATTTACGACTTGCACTTGAGTCAATAAAAACCGACCGCATGTGGATTTATTTTTTATTTAGCACTGGGAGACTGCGGAGAGGATTTGCCTACATGTGCATTCCAATATATATCTAGGAACCGAGTAACATGTTTCAAAACATTCAAAAAGATTGAAAATGTTCATAAAATGTCCCTCATATCTTTGTTTATCAGTCATTAGCATTGCCTTCATATATAAACGGCATCAAATCAACTGCAGAAGCAGAAATGCCCTTCAACAAGTACGGCAAGAGTCTGGGCAGCCCCAGCCCCCGCCAGACGATTTTTCCAAACATTTATTTGTACGAATTTTTTTCTCTTCTCCCTTGACTGGGAGACCAATCGAGTTCAAAAGTGTTAGCAAAGCTGTCTACCATGATCGGGATCAACACCTGCATTTCTTATCGCACGCTGTAGAACCATTTGCCGCTCACCGAAGTATTTTTTTGAAGTGCAATACCTGCTCTTTGTTGAGGTTCTTTATTTCCAGTTCACTGTCTGCGTCTGCCGGTTCTTTCCCATCGTTTTCCACTCAAATGCAGTTGCTAAAGACCGGTAAACTCAAGCAATCGCAGCTTCAGATTCTGCTGCTGCCTGTACTCTTTGACCTCGCCGTCGCCCTCCCTTCTTGCTGAAATGTATTCACCCCCCTACCTCCTGCTTGATTCCCTTTCTGTGGGCCTACAAAGGTCGTTTCTTGGTCTGTCCTTATGTCTGCCTCGGCGAGGAATCTGAGAGATCATTCGAGAGAAAAAAATCCGTTTGTTGCCAAACAACGCGCGTTCGGGCGCTATAGAGAAGGTCTCAATGGAGAGGAAGCTTTTCAAACATCCCCTCCCTCCCTCACAACATCAGCTGACGATGAGATGGAGCGAGCGCTGTCCCGAGGACTCTGGAGCAGTTGTACAAATGGTTGCTTTTAGTGTACTCTGTTGTCGCATTACATCAGTCACTAGTCGTATAGCCGTCATGTTGCAGCTACGCAACATATATTAATTCGGATGCAGGATAATACAGAAGAGTTTTATCCTCTCTCACAGTCGGGAGAAATATTGTTCTGAAAGCATTGTAAATTAGGAAGGGTAATTTGATGAAAAATACCATTTATAGGCTTCTGGAAGGCCGCTGCGATCAATTATCAGTAGAAGGATTAACATTTTGATCAAACAAATCAATTGGCAAGTACATGGCCAGTCATGCAGACAAACATTTCAACGCAAAGAGCAACAATTAACGGCTAAATCTGGCATCTTACTTCAGTACATCATTCAAGAAAAGTTGTCCCACTACAGAGTACGCCTAATATTTCGAGAGGAGAGTCGGGGAAGAAACTTCCCCAATTCACCCGGAATCTACCGCTTGGATTTTTCAAATATTATAAAAAGTCCATACAACAGACGACACCTTTCTTGGTAGCTTTCTCCTAAACAGTCAGCCGTCGCTTATGTTTAACACCGAATCATTCCAGGAAAGGGGAGATTTGCCGCGAATTGCAGTTTTTTGGTCAAAGGCATGCGGTCCCTTCCCTAGCGTGCGGATAGTGACAATGACCCATCGGCGCTGATAATGACAAAGACCCATCGGCGCTGATAATGACAAAGACCATTCGGCGCTGATAATGACAAAGACCCATCGGCGCTGATAATGACAAAGACCCATCGGCGCTGATAATGACAAAGACCCATCGGCGCTGATAATGACAAAGACCCATCGGCGCTGATAATGACAAAGACCCATCGGCGCTGCCTGGAGAAACATTTCCCAATCTTAGCCGTGCATCAATCAGAGGAGAGGAAAGCCATCAAGAGAGGGCGTTCGTTGTCATAGTTGTATGTATGGAGGGGCAATAGTAGGGGTTCAAGCAGATACATTTTTCAATCCTTGACTGAATTACATAACTATTTTTACTTCGATACCATCCCATCAACAATTATTTGAAAATATTTGTGTGTAATGATGTTGCTGCGTCTGCCATCGATTGAATGCGATCAACTCCGTCAAATAAAAAAACACTTCATCAAACGCACTAAGATCAGGGTGCCCAGACTCAGAGAAGTTGGCATGTAGCGGATTTTTAAGTTAAGGTCGTGATCGAAGCTCAGCATTTTTTTTTAATTAATTATATACGTTTCTCACCTTCTTTAAATTATGTCTTATTAAATTATTTGATTTGTGGTGCATAATATTCAAAGGCCTGATCCGTGACCTGTATACCGGTCACGATCGGTAAACAGGTCACGTGAGATATATTACCGTTCCTCATCACCTTGCCTTGATTACGTGCATTATTGTTACTAACAATTGCAGCTAAAAACACTTTCCTTCCATTGTGGCCAGACCCTATACGGAAGCATGGTCGACTTTTAGGGATTTTATTGGACATTCTTATTGGTGATTTATTTAAATCGTTGAGGAAAACTGAAAATGATATTAGTTCAAAAGTGCTCGCAAGGCTTTTTTTTTTTTTGCCACTTTTATTCCCTACCTCTCATTTGTGTCACCACTTTTATTCCCTATCGCTTATTTGTGTCACCACTTTTATTCCCTATCGCTCATTTGTGTCAACACTTTTATTCCCTATCGCTCATTTGTGTCACCACTTTTATTCCCTATCGCTCATTTGTGTCACCACTTTTATTCCCTAACGCTCATTTGTGTCAACACTTATTCCCTATCGTTCATTTGTGTCACCACTTTTATTCCCTATCGCTCATTTGTGTCACCACTTTTATTCCCTATCCCTCGTTGTAAATCCATCTGCCGTTCATTTTGTGCTGTGAATACCCACTCATGGTCGAGGGCTTCGCACCTGCTGGTTCTTCCACATCTTTTGCTCATCAAATGCCGTTTCAAATGAACTCTATACGCCATCGGCTACTGCTGCAGCTGCTGCTCTTTGCCATGCCCCTGCCCCTTCTTTCAAATACTAATAATCGCCTCTCAAATGTTGAGGGTTCTCTTTTAGTAGATACGGAGCTTGCTCTTTGTCCGACCTTACGTCCGCCATTTCGATGAATCCAGATCATCTGTTAGCGAGCCATCGCCCTTTGTGGACAAAAGATCATGCAGTTTGGGCACTGGAAAATGTCTTTGGGGACCGGAGTCCCATGAACCCTCCTCTCGTTCCTCGGAACTGTTGATGGGAGGTCTTAAGGAACGGCCCTATTCTAAAATCCCTGGGGGAGGTCAGAATTGCAAATCCTATTGTGTCGCTGGAACGGTTCTAGCACACCAAGTTGTTGTTCATTTGCCGTATTGATTGCCTCATTGTTCCGTTGCGCATTTCTATAATTGACAATCACAGTAACCAAGCTTAGCATTTCACAAAATTCCTCTAATTGACCACCACAGTAACCAAGCTTATCATTTCACAAAATTCCTCTAATGGATCACCACAGTTACCAAGCTTATCATTTCACAAAATTCCTTTTATTGACCACCACAGCAACCAAGCTTATCATTTCAAAAAATTCCTCTTATTGACTACCACCGTAACCAAGCTTATCATTTCACAAAATTCCTCTAATTGACTACCACAGAAACCAAGGTTAGCATTTCACAAAATGTAAAGAACTAATGGGCATTACACTTACGATTTTATTATTGAAAGTATTGAACCGTCAAGCTCTTGCAGACCGTTTAGTTATGTTACCATTCACATTTGTTTCAAAATGTTGTTACTAATTATTTCCACAATCTAGGTTCGGGAACCTAGACTTGTGGTTTGTATTCCACAAAAATATGTAAATTTCTTTCAATCTTTAGAATTTCTCGTAAACCCACATCTGTTCTACCCGATGCAGAGCACAGATCTCTCTCGTCCTGTATCCCCGTTCAATCACGCTACCTGCCCCGCCATGACACAGAATGGATTTATTTCCCTTGACCCTCGCTCAAGCAGCGCTTCCTGCCCCTCCCTTCTCCCAATGCGCAGGACAGATCCCTAACTGTTGCCCCCTCGTTCCAGCAGGGCGTCCTGCCCCGTCATGAAACAGGATGAATATCTTTCTCTTGCCCCACGCTCGAGCAGCCCTTTCTGCCCTCTCCAATGCTCAGGGCAGATCCCACTCTGTTGCCCCTCGCTCGAGCAGCTCTTTCTGCTCTCTCCAATGCGCAGGGCAGATCCCACTCTGTTGCCCCTCGCTCGAGCAGCCCTTTCTGCCCTCTCCAATGCGCAGGGCAGATCCCACTCTGTTGCTCCTCGTTCCAGCAGCCCTTCTTGCGTCGCCAGGATACGATGCAGATTTCTCTCTTTCGGCCTTTGCTTAAGCAGCGTTCCCTGCCACGTCATGATTGGGAATAGATCCCTCTTACGCGATCTCCCATCTAGCAGTGTTTCCTGTCCCGTCATGAAAGGGGACAGATCCCTCTTACACAATCTCCCATCTAGCAGTGCTTCCTGTCCCGTCATGAGAGCGAACAGATTCCTCTTACGCAATCTCCCATCTAGCAGTGCTTCTTGTCCCGTCATGAGAGCGAACAAATTCCTCTTACGCAATCTCCCTTCTAGCAGTGCTTCCTGTCCTGTCGGGACTCACGAAAGATCGCCCTTCTCGGCCTTCAAAGCAGCAACACTCCCTGCCCGCGCATTACACAGGACACATCTCACCCTCTTGCCCATCGCTCTAGCTGCGCTCCGTGCTCTACCAGACCCAGGACCTGCCCCTCCTAGAACACAAAACAGTTCTATCCTTCTCGCTCCTTGCTCCAGCAGCTTCCTGCCCCTCCTAGAACACAGAATAGTTCTATCCTTCTCGCTCCTTGCTCCAGCAGTTTTCTGCCCCTCCTAGAACACAAAACAGCTCTATCCTTTTCGTTCCTTGCTCCGGCAGTTTCTGGTCCCTCCTAGAACACAAAACAGTTATTTCCTTCTCGCTCTTTGCTCCAGCAGTTTCCTGCCCCTCCTAGAGCACAAAACAGCTCTATCCTTCTCGCTCCTTGCTCCAGCAGCGCTCCTTGCTCAACCAAGACGCAGGATAGATCCTTACCTCTCGCACTTTGCTCCAGTACCGCTCTTTGCCCCTACAAAATGCAGGATTGATTCATTCAACACAAAACAGTTTTATCGTTCTCGCTCCTTGCACCAGCAGTTCCCTGCCCCTCCTAGAACACAAAACAGTTCTATCCTTCTCGCTCCTTGCTCCAGCAGTTTCCTGCCCCTCCTAGAACACAAAACAGTTCTATCCTTTTCGCTCCTTGCTCTAGCAGTTTTCTGCCCCTCCTAGAACACAAAACGGCTCTATCCTTTTCGCTCCTTGCTCCAGCAGTTTTTTGCCCCTCCTAGAACACAAAACAGTTCTATCCTTCTCGCTCCTTACTCCAGCAGCTTCCTGCCCCTCCTAGAACACAAAACAGTTCTATCCTTCTCGCTCCTTGCTCCAGCAGTTTCCTGCCCCTCCTAAAACACAAAACAGCTCTATCATTTTCGTTCCTTGCTCCAGCAGTTTCCGGTCCCTACTAGAACACAAAACATTTATTTCCTTCTCGCTCCTTGCTCCAGCAGTTTCCTGCCCCTCCAAGAACACAAAACAGTTCTATCCTTTTCGCTCCTTGCTCCAGCAGCTTCCTGCCCATCCTAGAACACAAAACAGTTCTAATCTTCTCGCTCCTTGCTCCGGCAGTGTCCTGCCCCCCCTAGACCACAAAACAGTTCTATCCTTCTCGCTCCTTGCTCCTGCAGTTTCCTGCCCCTCCTAGAACACAAAACAGTTCTATCCTTCTCGCTCCTTGCTCCAGCAGTTTCCTGCCCCTCCTAGAACACAAAACAGTTCTATCCTTTTCGCTCCTTGCTCTAGCAGTTTTCTGCCCCTCCTAGAACACAAAACAGCTTTATCCTTTTCGCTCCTTGCTCCAGCAGTTTCTTGCCCCTCCTAGAACACAAAACAGTTCTAGCCTTCTCGCTCCTTACTCCAGCAGTTTCCTGCCCCTCCTAGAACACAAAACAGTTCTATCCTTCTCGCTCCTTGCTCCTGCAGTTTCCTGCCCCTCCTAGAACACAAAACAGCTCTATCCTTTTCGTTCCTTGCTCCAGCAGTTTCCGGTCCCTCCTAGAACACAAAACAGTTCTTTCCTTCTCGCTCCTTGCTCCAGCAGTTTCCTGCCCCTCCAAGAACACAAAACAGTTCTATCCTTCTCGCTCCTTACTACAGCAGTTTCCTGCCCCTCCTAGAACACAAAACAGCTCTATCCTTTTCGTTCCTTGCTCCAGCAGTTTCCTGCCCCTTCTAGAGCGTAAAACAGTTCTTTCCTTCTCGCTCTTTGCTCCAGCAGTTTCCTGCCCCTCCTAGAGCACAAAACAGCTCTATCCTTCTCGCTCCTTGCTCCAGCAGCGCTCCTTGCTCAAGCAAGACGCAAGATAGATCCTTACCTCTCGCACTTTGCTCCAGTACCGCTCTTTGCCCCTACAAAATGCAGGATTGATTCATTTTCCTCTGTACTTGGCCCAGAATCGCTCCCTGCCCGTCTATGACACAGGACAGGCCCGGCCCAGACACAGAAAATATCCCATGATCTTGCTTTTTGTACCCAGAACAGATCCTTTATACTCTGACCCCCTCCTGCCACGCTCCTTGCCCGGCCCAGACACAGAAAATATCCCACCATCTCGCTTCTTGTACCCAGGACAGATCTTTCATACTCTGACCTCCCTCCTGCCGCGCTCCTTGCCCGGCCCAGACACAGAAAATATCCCACCATCTCGCTTCTTGTACCTAGGACAGATCGCTCATACTCTGACCTCCCTCCTGCCGGGCTCCTTGCCGCGCCTCTCGAGCGACGCTTCAACATGCAGGGCTCTTTGCCCCGCCAAAACACATGACAGATTTATTTATCTTTCTCCTTGACTCTTTAGCGCTCCCTGGGCCCCCAAGACGAAGTCTAGATCCCTTCCTCTCAGCCTTCACTCCAGCAGCTCTCCCTGCCCGCCATGACACAAGATACTTCTCTCTCTACCCACGCTTCAACAGCGCTCATTGCCTGCCCGCCATGACACAAGATCCTTCTCTCTCTACCCATGCTTCAACAGCGCTCATTGCCTGCCCGCCATGACACAAGATCCTTCTCTCTCTACCCACGCTTCAACAGCGCTCATTGCCTGCCCGCCATGACACAAG
>SDVV010016305.1:0-14287 GCA_016164225.1 Gammarus roeselii
TTTATGTTTATTGTAGGACCATTCATCAATTTTTAGGAGGAGTTAGAGGTGTCCCATAGGCAAATCCCGCTGTGTTTATGCCTATTTGTGTAAGTAGACCGATTTACTATGAAGGATACCCTTAGTGTATAACGTAGAGCATCTTATTTGGCTATTTTTATTGTTGTTGATGTAGTTGTTGTATGTTTTTTCCACGATTATCATAGGGATTTAAGTTTAAGATGTGATAATCATAGGAATGTTTGTTTAAGAGGTGTAAGAGGTGTGTTTGTGGAACTTCGTCATTGAACCATAGCAAGTGCATAACATACCGTTTTAGAAGACGATTTACTGGGTGGTGGGGGTCCTGACGTAGAGGTTGTTTACACTTGTTGGTTGTCATTTGGAGTTCATTCATATTCAACGTGAATTTTGTAACTTCTTTGGGACGTCGATCTCAAATCACACGGGTTTGTTAGAGAGGTTATCTGACAAGCTGCTCATCGTTGTAGTGATTTACTTAGGTCGTCAGTGAACAGAAGCCCAGCTTTTTATGACCACACTCTTTGAGACTCATGTCGGTCCATTCTTGACCACTGTACCTATGTCTAGATTCTTGGTTACGTCCAGGATGTGACTTTGCTCGACGCTGTTCAGAGACGATGGACTAAACAGATGCATGGTATGTATGTCTGAGGTAATGGACCATGACTGGGTGTTTCCTTTAAAATTTGTTATGTATCAGTGGTAGTTTGCTGAGAAGTGACCTAGTGAAGCATTGTAGAGTTTGTTGTTGTTACACAGTGGGCTTTGATTTTCTCCTACTAGAGGCATATCATCAGTTAGGTCTAGGAATTTGTTATAGATTTGAACAGGTATCATAGTTTAAATAACATTTTTCGCATTAACTCAGTGTTAAATGTCAGATACTTTTGGTTTAGCTGTTATTTTAGTATATGACTTTTTCATGAACCAGATCACCTTAGGAGTTAATGTAATGGATTATTTCTATTTATTACAAGATCGGTAATGTACATCGGCATTATGTATTAATTGACCATACACCTTTCCATATTGGAATAGATTATATCCTCTGGGGTATGGCAGGATACGCTGTACATCATAGTTAATCAATGTTGCTTAGACCATGATAGAGAATCTTACTTAGCCATTTATATTGCTGTTTACGTTTTTGAACATTTATCATAGGAATATAACTGTATTATAAAGAAATTTGACTAATTAAAAAAAAATGGGTATAAAATACACTCAATTGCATGTAACAATCTAAAATATTGGTATGTTTTTCCTCTCGCATTGTATTTGGGTCCGGTCCCATGTCGTCTTGGAGAATCAGTACCGGGTTTGTGTAGAGTTAGTGTTAAAATTCTTCAATCATTTAATGTACATCTCAATAATGTTATCTGCTCGCATGTCATCACTAGATGCTTATTCCCGCATGTATTACTTATATAAATGTTTGTAATACGTTTACAGTTGTTCACTCAGAAGTTATTGATTATTTTAGGCTTTGTTATGAGTTTGCGTTCCAATTCATAATATCTGACTTATTTGAGCGTTCACATTATCCACTCTAGCATTTTCCACTAAAGGTTTGTGATGATGAACGAAAACCTTACTCATCCTGACCAAATCTAACCAAAGATAAACTTTTTTCCCCTTTTTGATACTTTTGTCATATATTTCTTCATTTAATCAAGCTTTTTTTATATAAAATCTATACATTTGACTCTGTAGTTTTTATCAACCTGTACCAGTTTATGTACCTACACACACACATATATATATATTTTTTCACTCTGCTTGTTACAAGTCCAGTATTATCGACTAGTTTCAGGTAATGTTAAGTGATCGCTCGTTAGTAGACTGTCGAGTTCACAACGTTTATGTAAGCTTACCGTATATGTCAGAGATTGTTTTGGGTGTTAAAAGCGTTAGAAAGTTTTATGTATGGTTTCACTACTAGAATAAGATTTTTTGGTGTAATGTTGGATGTGTTGCTCTTACCATTTTCATCTATTATAACGAATAGTGAATAAATCCACTCTAACATATCTTCTACAAATCTGTTATGTAAGGTCCGCAGTCAACAAGATCTAGGATATAACCCATATCTAAGGTACATAATTTGCGAAATATATATATCAATGTGCGACAACATTGATCAAATATCAATGAATATATGTCAGAAAATGCCGACATAATGTATGGCGTATACACGGTTGATGGCGGCATATGTCGGCATATGCTGGCATAATGTATGACGTATACACGTTTATACCGGCGTATGCCGGTATAGTGTAGGCGTATTCACGGATGTTGTCGGCATAATGTAGACACATACACACATTTTGCATGCATATACAGGATCGGTTAACATCTGAGACATTTTTACCTCTTGAGAATGAAATACTTTTTTTTGTTAAAAGATATTCAATGTGGAGCAGCTTTGCGTTATGTTAGATTAGAAGATCTAGTCATCCTAACCTAACCAACGTAACCAAGAATTATTGGTCATCGTTCGAGATTTCCTGCTCACGTATGATACTTATTCATCGATTCATGATATATTCATATCAAACCCCTCCACATGGCTATATTTTATGTAACTTTTCTCAATATCACACACAATGTAGACACATACATACATTTGTATGCATATACAAGGGCGGTTAACATCTGTAGCCTTATACCTCTGATCTGTTTTTTTTCCACTAGAACAAAGTGCCCTGCTTTGTTACAAGATGTATAATGTGGATCAGCTTTTTCATGTCATGTTAGGTTAAAAGATTTAATCATCCTAACCTAACCTAATCTGTTATAACCAAAAAGTATGTATTATCGATCGAGGGGCATAACAAATATCTCCACTTAACTCTACATTTTGATCTATCCGTTGCAGTTTTGATACACTTTCAACTTTGACCTAGAAAATTTCATCCATTCCATATGTGAATAACATCGTTTGTGTGATTGTTTTAGCTATTTTCGTATGGTTCTTGATTTTTTTACACAATTTCTAAATCACTTTTACATGTTAATCACACCCATCAGAACCTAACCTAACCTAACCTTATGTAGGGTATTCAGTCATTGATATATACATATGAAGCTCTCCAAACGACTCTAAGTATCACTTTACCAAACATGTTATTTATTTCGTTGTCACTCGCGACCCATACTATTTAGCAAAGAGGCCGCATTTTCAAACTTGGATGGATTGAATGCTACCAGTATTTCAAATTTGTATTCAGTTTCATACAAACGGGCACATGGTCTCACACTATGTTTTTTTCTTATTTTACTTTATTATCTCCACTTGGCTCTGCAACCTTTGACGACTTACATCTCTGATTCACCTTCTCTTTAATATAATTTTCATTTTCTTGACGATGAATTCGTTTCAAGATCAGATCGGACTCTGATATATATCCTACCAATCTGTAACACATCTAGATCATTTACCTCGCGATAGGTTTATGGCACCATTTCACGCCTTGAAACATATTCTCCTACCTTTTTTCGACAATTCGATGACTTAACTTTTTAGTTTCAGGATAATATAAACATTTCATTGAGGATTTACATTGTTTTTGTAGTATTTATTGTCATTATTTACAAGCCTTGCTGGCATCATCAATGACATCTACCTCGTGGTTTTTCATTCGAAACAGCATGGTTCGTACATCCAACCATATCCATCATCACTATATTTCAGTTTCCTCTCAAAATCCTTCATAGACTCCATCATGTCTTTGATGCCAATACCGAAGGCTGTTTCATTCCCGTGAGTCCACAACTGTTTCGCTTCTTCTTCTTGAACCATATCTATTCGAAACTTCTCCAATTCAAAGTCATTCTGATCTTCATCATTGAGATTTTTTTGCATACGATCTAGATGTTCTTTTGTTCTGAGGTACAATTTGTCTTCCACTACCTCAGCTTTATTACAGTCATGATGATGATTTTCCACTTGGATCATATGAATTTCGAGATTTGCTCTCTTACTTCCCTTACTCTTTGTTACATACGACTGTAACGCGTCGACATTAGTTACCCAAAGCCGACTTCATTTTTCCATCATCCATATATGAATGATATCTCCCACTCTTTTGATTCTTGTTTCACCCATTCTGAGATATCTGATATTTGCAACACTAATCAATATTTGTTCGATCCGACTCAAATCATCTTTGGAGATTTCTTCTTCTATCACATGTAAGCAAATTTTGAGATACTAATTTTCATTTTAGTTTATTCTATGAGGAAACGTGCGTCTCCGCTTGATCTCAACGTAACACTGACTCCATTTTCGATATGCAGCTAGCTATTATAAGTTGATTACACGTTGTTTTTCGCAAAACATTAGGCCAAACATTGCTTGCCTTGGTCATCAACTGTGTATGTATGTATGTATGTATGTATGTATGTATGTATGTGTATAGAGCTGTGTACGTATGTGCATGTGTATGTTCATGAGTAACAAAAATATAAAACAAAAAACTTGAAATTCAAAGGTTCAATAAAATTTCCAAGCTATGAAGGGTAACACTTTACATAAGTAGCCAAGTTATCACTTCAATAGACCGACTTGGCTTTGTCATCCCTCGAAAATTTGAAATTTAATTTAAGTTTTGAATTTTAAATTTTTTATTATACATTCTTTTACTCATGAACATACACATGCACACGTCATACATTATATCGGCATATGTCGACATATATTTATTGATATTTGATCAATTTTGTCGTACATTGATATATATTTCGCTAATTATGAACCTTAGACATGGTTTATATCCTTGATCTTGTTGATTGCGGACCTTACATAACAGATCTGTAGAAAATATGTTTAAGTGGATTTATTCAATATTCGTTATGATAGACGAAAATGGTAGGAGCAACACATCCAACATTACAACAATTTTTTTTATTCCAACATTAAAACCATACATAAAACTTGCTAACGCTTTAACACCCATAACAATCACTGACATATGCGGTAAGCTTACCTAAACGTTTTGAACTCGACAATCAACTAACGCGCGATCACCAAACATTACTTGAAACTAGTCAATAATACTGGACTTGTAACAAGTGAAAAAAAAGTATATACGTAGGTAAATAAACTGGTAAAGATTGATAAAAACTACAGAGTCAAGTGGATATATTTGATATCAATAAAGCTTAAATCAATGAAGAAATACATGACAGAAAGTTTGGAACCGGGGAAAAAAATAGAATCCTTGGTTAGATTTGGTCAGGATGAGTTAGGTTTTCGTCCATCATCACAAACCTTTAGTGAAAAATGCTATAGTGGATAATGTGAACGCTCAAATAAGTCAGAAATTCTGAATTGGAACGCAATCGATTACTGGACCAAAATCCTGGAACAACCTCCCAACAAGCCTAAAGAATTTTGAATCCAACACGTCCTTCAAGAATAGGCTTAATGAACATTTATTGGCCGATCAATTCAAAACCGTAACTTTGCCCACAACACAAGCTAAATGCATAACACCAGTAACCTGAAAATGCACTCTGTTCTTGAGCATGTTCGAATCCACCACCACCATCTCTCTCAACATTGAGACACCATCTAATCGTCTTTACTCTGACGATACATATGTTTTCTATGTTGCTACCGATCACAATTATCTTTGCCAAATACCATAAGTGGTAACTAGCGTTTCGTCTATTTCTATGTTTTAAATGTTCCTGTTTGTTGTATTATAATTAAAATACAAAGTCAGTTTTTTCGAGGAACGATTGGCAGCTTCTAACTTCGACAAATGTTAACTCGATTTTAATATCACTCATTGAACTGGTTCTACCAATTACTGTACCATTTTTGATGATACAATCATTGCCTTATAAGCTAATACTCAACCTTGTCTCCTATAACGGAAGTATATTTCTCCAACTTGTGTACTCCAGCATCGGATTATTCTGGTTCATTGATACTTAGCTTTAACTGGTTATTATAAGTAGTATAAAGTGCGTCTAAACGCGGATTAGTGAAGGATTATAGATAGGGATAAAAGAGTTACTTTTGGTGGGCGGGGTGGGGCGCGATGCATGCACCTTGATTCACCGAGCGTACGGAAGTTCGCGCAGAAACGGGGGAGGGCGGGGGAGAAGGGTACCGGAACTGGTTTGGTGCCCGAGTCAGCTAACGGACGGGGAGGGGGGGAGACCGGAAGGGGGGGGGGACGGAAGGGGAACGGCGGGATGGAAGCAGGCTTGCGGCCTTGATTGGCAAGGTTAATGTTATGAATATTTTAATTTGTACTGTATTTTGATATATATTGTATTTATATAAATGTTTTTTCTTCTTTAGATGGTTGTAGTGGAGTATAATTGATCACTAACTATTGCTCGTTATATATATATTTATCCGATTCTGGTACGAAAAGTGTTATAGCAAGTTTTCTGGAGGAGGGGATTGATGCGGTAGAGAAACCCCCCTAGGTAGAAAGTTGATGCGCTCCTGGAAAGATTATATGAGTTTGCTGTTGCCTATTCCTTGTCTTATAAATTTGTTTCCGTGGCACGTTTGCTACGTTGTGAGTGTATATATCGTTATATATTTATGACTGGTTTATTGTTTCTGTATTTTTTTTTCCATGGACATATTTGTTGGTATTCTTATCTAGTTGTGGTATATATGACTCATTCGATGCTTGATTGGTGGGTTCGTAGCGGTGGGGGCTTGGGATATTTTTATATGTTTTGTTCATTTATCACTATATATTCTTTTATAGGATTAGTGTGGTAGGTATGTCTTATAACTCAATTTGCAGCCTTAGTGTGCGAACGGCCCTGTTTGTACCAGCCTGAAGGTAGGATCGCAGGCAAGGTTCTGTGTTTCCCATCTATTTATTGCATATGTTTATATTATCTATAGGAATAGTATTGCATTACACAGTTTTGAAACAGTTATATCAGTGTTCCATTGACACGGTTTTCCAATAGCGAAAATGCCTGAACGATATGGATTTAGTGTAAATTAAAATATTATGTTATGTGTACTTAGTAATGATCGTTTGATTCAAGTTGAATTTGTATTGTTTCGGAATTTCGATCAGTCAACTCATACAGTTTTAGGCATTTTAGGGTATTTTAGGCGCTTGAAGCATCCATGTAGCAAGCTATTTCAGGCATAATTGCTAGGTGGTTGCATTATTGTGGTAGTTTTTATATGTATATATGACACATCTGTTACGATTTAGCCGTAGCTACTTTAGTGAAAGAGATGTTTATTTAACCCTGTTTTGGACTGTATTTGAGGCTAATTTCACTAGATTTTGTATGTACTATACCGTATTTACAATGGGTTTCAGTTACGTCGCCGGTATGACTTGGTATCTTATTCACTTTTCTTACTTGTTTGGTTAAATGATAGTCCATTCTCATTCATCACGTTTTTAATGTATGTTTTGGGTCTGGTAGAGAACTAATCTTCTTGCTTTAATTTATCTCGTGAGTTTTAATATAGGTATTTCAGTTTTGTAGGTTCTCTGTTGAATTTCTATCTTCAATGCAATCTGTTGGTTATTTATACAATTTAGGATATATTACGTATTTATCTACATTATAGAACATTATATCAGGTCTAATTTGGTTACATATTGTTTATTTTTAGTGTTTCATATATCTTCTTCCATCCAGAGACAGTATTTGACGTAGTTATTATACATATAGAATAGACGATTTGTTACATATTTGGTCTTGCTGTTAGGGTATTGTATATTTATTGTACGACCATTCTTCAATATTTAGGAGGAGTTAGAGAGACCCCTAGGCAAAAGCTCATTCTGTTTATGCTTGTTTGTGTAAATGGACCGATTTATTAGGATGGATACCATAATGTAGTACAATTTTTATGTGAATTATAGCAGAGAAGAGAACCTTATTTAGCTATTATATATATGTTCCTGATGTTATGTTTTTTTTCCCATGAGAATCATAGGATTGTATGTTTAAGAGGTGTAAGTCCGTACTGCATCTTTGTGGAATTTTCGTCATTGATTCCTAGCAAATGTGTAGTTTAACGTTTAGATGATAATTTACTGGATGGATGGGTCCTAGTGTAGAGGTGGTTTATACTCTTTGGTTGTTATTTTTGGGAGTTCTTCTTTGTTCGAGGCTGTTCAGAGACGATGGGTTAACAGATGCGAGGTACGTCTGTGGCATCGTATCATGACTGTGTGTTACCTCTAAATTTGTTATATATCAGTGGTAGATAACTGAGAAGTGAACAAGTAAGGCATTATAGAGTACATTTTGTATGACACAGTAGGCTTGGATTTGTACTCCCAGAGGCATAGCATCAGTTAGGTCTAGAAATTTATGATTGATTTGAATGGTATGATAGCATAAAATAACGTTTTTCACATTAACTCAGCGTTAAATGTCAGTTATTTTCAGTATAGCTGTTATGTTATTATACGATCTTAGTCATAAACCAGATCACGTCGGATATTGGAGTAGGATTCATCATCTGGGTGCGGTAGGATACACCGTACATAATAGTTAATCGTTGTTGCTTAGTATAGACAGACATACAGCCGTTTCCCCCTAGTTAGGGGGGTGACTAAGCAAGGCAGACACAGAGGGGGGAGGCGCCCAATCTCCCCGCCACAAGACCGCCGTGTCCCTGCCGAGGCTCGAACTCGCGACATGCAGCATCAGAGGCTGACACTGCAGTCGGATACGCTAACCACTCGGCCAAACCACTCGGGTAGAGTAAAAATCTTATTTAGCTATTTTTTAGATGTTGGTGTATATTTTGATTTGATACCATAGGAATATATCTGTATTCGATATAAATTTGCCTATTTTCGTGGGATGTTGGGTATAAAATACGATTATTTGGATATACTGATTGAAAAAATTTGATGTGTTCCCCCTCTCGACATTGGATTTGGGTCCGGTTCCATATTACCTCGGAGAACTATTCTACCGGATTGTGTTGAGTGTTAGTGTTGAAATTCTTCAATAATTGAATGAACATCTCAATTATGTTACCCAATCGCAAGTCTTTGCTAGATGCTTATTCCCGCAAGTCTTACTTCTATAAATGTTTGTATTTCGTTTGCACTTTAGACACTTAGAATTTTTGATTAATTCAGGCTTTTGTTATGAGACTGCGTTCCCTTTCAGATTATTTGCCTTTTTCGATCATTCACCAGATTAACTTTAACATTTTTCACTGAAGGTCTGTAATGATGGCCATAATCCTAACTCATTCTAACCTAAAATTACCAAGTATTGCAAATTATTCCCGTTTCATACTAATGTTAGGTATTTTTCTTCATTGATTTAACCTTCATCCTTATCAAATCTAACCACTTGACCCTGTAGTTTTACCAATCTTTAGCAGATTGTGTGCCTACATTTATATATATATATATATTTTTTTCACTTCGCTTGTTACAAGTCCTGTAATATCGACCAGTCCCGAGTAATGTTAGGTCATCGCTTGTTTGTGGACTTTCGTGTTCGAAACGTTTATGTAAGCTTACCCCATACGTCAGTGAGTGTTACGAATGTTAAAGCGTTAGCAAGATTTATGTACGGTTTTATTGTTGGAATATGATTTTTTTGTTGTGTTGGACGTTTTGCTCCTACCATTTGCGTCTAATATATCAAATATTGAATAAATCCACTCTAACAATTTTTTCATACAGATCTGCATTGTAAGGTCCGCAATCCATAAGATCTAGGATATAAACCAAGTCTATAGTACATAATTAGCGAAACATATATCAATGTACGATAACATAGATCAAATATCGATGAATGCAAAATGGGTCACCATACAACGACGAATACATTATTACCTAGGCAACTTCACCTATTCTATCCAATAGTTTTGTATTTTTAATCAAGTTTGATGGTTATGTATGATATTGATATGGATGAATCTCTCCACTAGGTCTGTATATTTATCATATCAAAAGCAGTTGAATACATTTTCTCCAATTTAATCCAGCAAAAAACCTTCTGCAGATGTTTGGATTCCAGAATTTATCGATAGCTCTGTTACATGTTCGGATGAGACTCAGCAGGTAAGATCCAAGAGAACTAATGCACTTCAATTTATTACATTTTTAATGTGGGTCAGCTGTACGCGATGTTAGGTTCAAAGATCTAGTCATTCTAACCAACTTAACCAATAATTATGTATTTTCATTCAAGTTTGATGGAAAGGTATGATATTTAGTCATTATTTTGTGCGATGTACATATCACATCCCTCCCACACGACTCTATTTTTCTTAGTCTTTCTTCAAATGTCACACACCAGGTACACACATTCACGCTTTGTACGCATATGCAGGACTGGGCACGGTATAATGATGTCGTATACAGGGAAAGTTACCGATACAATGTAGACACACACATACACGCACACACACACATTTTGATTGCATATACAGGATCGGTTAACATCTGAGGCACTTCAACTCTGATATATGTTTTTTTCCATTAGAACAAAATCCCTTGTTATTGTTACAAGATATTTATTGTGGACCACCTTCACGTCATGATGGGTGAAAAGAACTAAGCATCTTAACCTATCCTATCCTTTTCTATCCAGGAATTATATAGCATCGATCGAGTTTTCGTGCATAAATTTGTTACTTTTTTATCGATTTATTATATGTTCATTTATATCCTCTCCACTTGGCTCTACATTTTGATCTAGCCTATTCACACCCATCAAAACCTAACATAACCTAACTTTATGTATGGTGTTCAGTCATTGCTAAATACACATGAAGCCCTCAAAACGACTCTAAATAATACTTTACATTTATGCTATTTATTTTGTTGCCACTCTCATCCCATATAAGTTAGCAGAGAGGACCCAGTTTCAATCTTAGATGGTTTGAATGTTACGGGTTTTTCATATTATTTTTGATTTCGACACAATTCTACGTCACTTTAACATATTATTCACACCCATCATAACCTGACCTGACCTTACGTACGGATTCAGTCATTGATATATACACATGAACCCCTCCTTACAACTCTAAATATCACTCTAACATACATGTTATTTATTTCGTTGTCACTCTCGAGTCATATATGTTACTAGAGAATCCCCCATTTTCAAACTTGGATGGATTGAATGCTACAAGTATTTCAAATTTGTATTCAGTTTCAAACAAACGTACACATAGTCTCACACCATGTTCTTCTTAATTTACTTCAATTTCTCCGTTAACTCTACAACCTTTGACAACTTGCATCTCTGAATTTTCATTTTTCTCTTGCCTATATTTTTCTTATCCTTAACGATGACTTCGTTTCAAGATCTGATTGGACGCTGATTTATCTCATACCATTCTGTAACACATCTAGATCATTTACCTCGAGCTAGGTTTTCTGGCATCATTTCGACCCATTGGAACAATTTTTTTCTACTGATTTCGTAGATTCGATATTACCTCCGACTGTCACGATGTTCACAATTCATTACTTAACCTTCGAGTTTAGGATAATATAAACATTTCATTGAGAACATACATAGTTTTTATTAGTATTTATTAGCATTATTTTCAGACCTTGCTGCCAACATCAATATCAAATACCTGGTTTTTGATATTTAAACAGCATTGTTCGTTATCCAACAGTACTTTTCATCACTATATTTCAGTATACTCTCAAAATCCATCTTATACTCCATCATATCTTTGATGCGGATCTTACTCTAACTCCTAAGGTGATCTGGTTCATAAAAAAATCATATACTAACATAACAGCCATACCAAATATATCTGACATTTAACACTGAGTTAATGCGAAAAATGTTATTTATACTATGATACCTGTTCAAATCTAAAACAAAATCTTAGACCCAACTGATGCTATTCCTTTAGTAGGAGAAAATCAAAGCCCACTGTGTCATAACAACAAACTCTACAATGCTTTTCTAGGTCACTTCTCAGCAACTACCGCTGATATATAACAAATTTTAAAGGTAACACCCAGTTAAGGTACAATACCTCAGACATAGATACCATTCATCTGTTTAGTCCATCGTCTCTGAACTGCGTCGAGCTAAGTCACATCCTGGACATAACCAAGAACCTATACATAAGAACAGTGGTTAAGAAAGAGCCTGACATGAGTCTCATAGAGTGTGGTCGTAAAAAGCTAGGCTTCTGTTCACTGACGACCTAAGTAAATCACTACAACAATGAGCAGCTTGTCGGATAACCTCCCTAACAAACCCGTGGAACTTAAGGTCGACGTCCAAACGTCGACCTTGGATGAACTCGAAATGACAACCCAAGAGTGTAAACCACCTCTACAACAGGACCCCCACCATCCGGTAAATCGTCTTCTAAAACGTTACACTATACACTTGCTAGGGTTCAATGACGAAATTCCACAAAAATGTACGAACTTACACCTCTTAAACATAGATTCCTATGATTATCGTGAAAAAAAAACATACAACAACAACAACAACAACTATAAAATAGTCAAATAAGATGTTCTACTCTACTTTAATTCACATTACAAAATTGTAATACACTAAGGGTATCCATGATAGTAAATCGGTCTACTCCCACAAATAGATATGAAGACAGCGGGATTTGCCCATGGAACACCTCTAACTCCTTCTAAAAATTGAAGAATGGTCCTACAATAAACTTACAATAACCTAACAGCACGACCGAGTTTGTGACAAATGGGATCTTCTATATCTAAAATAACCACGTCAAACATTGTACCAGGATGTAAGAAGATATATAAAAACACGAAAAATATACAGCTTGTAAGTAATTTATACCTGAAATAACGTTTAACATTGCAGATACAAACCTAATATATCCTAATATTCCGATATTGTATATAAGACCCAATACCTTACATCGAAGATGTAAACTGTACAGAGGACATACAAAACTGAAAGACACATACTAAAACTCTCGAGTTGAAGCAAAGCAAGAAGATCAGTTCTCAACCATACTCAAAACATACATTAAAAACCGTGACGAACGAGAAAAAATAGCATGTAACCAACCAATCAACTGACGTAAATAAGATACCAGGACATGCGAGCAACATTCGCTGAAACCTATAGTAAATGGTATAAATACTTCTACACAAACACGCTATAGTATATACAAAATCTGATGAAAATTACTCTCCAACTCAGTCCAAACAAGGTTAAATTAACATTTATTTAACAAAAGTAATGACGGCTTAATCGTAACAGAATGTCATATATACATATACAATACCAAAATGATGCAAAAACCGACAAATTATGCCAGAAATAGTGTCCTACATAGGAGATGCACACCTAAAATATCCTAAAAACTCATACAACAGTATGAGAAAACTATTCAAAATTACAAAAACGATACAAAAAATCAACATATATCAAACGATCATTACTAAGTATACATACCACAATATAATAACTTACAATAAATCCATGTCGTTCAGGTACTCTCGCTGTTAGAACACCGTGTCAATGGAACACCGATATATCTGATTTAAAAAACGGTATAATGCGATATGGGATAGATAGATTCTTGAACGGTTTAACGGAGCTGCTGTATCAACCCAAAATATGAACATCAACTTGTCAACGGCCAAACTAATAAACTATACTATTCCTATAGATATTATATACATATGAAACAAAGGACTAGAAAATACACAGAACATTGCTTAAATTCAATATCAGGCTGGTACCCCACCAAACAACCTCTGAATGAGTCAATTATACCCCAACTAGATGAAAATACAAACATATATCTACAGGAAAATATATAGAATTTGAAACCAGACATAAATATATAACGAAACATTCACTCAAACCGGCAAACATGCCACAGAAATAATTTAAAAGACAAAGAACAGGTAAGAGCAAACTTTTCTAATTTGCCAAAACGCGTCCAACTTTTTGCCTAGGGGGTCCTCAATCGCATCCCTCCAGAAACTTGGAATAACACTATCCCTACCGGAACCGAATGAATACATATAATGTGCAACAATTATACCTTAATACAACCATATACTATATGTTTCAGTTATCTAAATCAGTCACATGTCTTGGCAACTTCTTCACGTTAGTTGTTTGGTTGGTTACACGTTAGTTTTTTTTTCTCGTACATCATGGTTTTTAATGTTCGCATTGGGTATAGTAGAGAATTTATCTTCTTGCTTTATTATAACTCGAGCATTTTAGTATATTTCATTCAGTTTTGTGTGTTCTCTGTACAGTTTCCATCTTCGATGAAGGTATCGAGTAT
>SDVV010016306.1:0-14287 GCA_016164225.1 Gammarus roeselii
CACATAGAGCACCACATAGAGCACCACATAGAGCACCACATAGAGCACCACATATGGCACCACATATGGCACCACATAGAGCACCACCTTGAGACCCACATAGAGCACCACATAGAACACCACATAAAACAACACATAGAGCACCATATAGAGCACCACATAGAGCACCACATAGAGCACCACATAAAGCACCGCATAGAGCACCACATAGAGCAGCACATGGAACAGCACATAGAGCAGCACATAGAACAGCACATAGAACACCACATAGAGCACCACATAGAGCAGCACATATAACAGCACATAGAGCACCACATAGAGCAGTACATAGAATATTACATAGATCACCGCATGAGGCCCCACATAGAGCACCACATAGAGCACCACATATAGCATCACATAGAGCAGCACATAGAGCACCACATATGACACCACATAGAGTTTCACATATGGCACCACATAGAGCACCACATAGAGCACCACATAGAGCACCACACATAGCATCACATAGAGCACCACATAGAGCACCACATATGGCACCACATAGAGCACCATATAGAGCACCAAATAAAGCACCACAAAGAGCACCACATATGGTACCACATAGAGCACCACATAGAGCACCACATAGAGCACCACGAAGATCACCAAATAGAGCACCACATATAACACCACACAGAGCACCATATAGAGCCCCACATATAA
This sequence comes from Gammarus roeselii, assembly GCA_016164225.1. NCBI lineage: Eukaryota > Metazoa > Arthropoda > Malacostraca > Amphipoda > Gammaridae > Gammarus > Gammarus roeselii. The sequence goes on from SDVV010016306.1 coordinate 706, forward strand.
CAGCACATAGAGCACCACATAAAGCACCACATAGAGCACCACATAGAGCACCACATATGGCACCACATATGGCACCACATAGAGCACCACATTGAGACCCACATAGAGCACCACGTAGAACACCACGTAGAACAACACATAGAGCACCATATAGAGCACCACATAGAGCACCACATAAAGCACCACACAGAGCCCCGTGTAGAGCACCACATGAAGCACCACATCGAGCACCACATGGAGAACCACATAGAACACCACATAGTGCACCACATAGACAACCAAATAGAGCACCACATAGATCACCAAATAGAGCACCACATATAGCATCACATAATGCACCACATAGAGCCCAACATATGGCACCACATAGAGCACCACGTAGAGCACCACGTGAAGCACCACATAGAGCATCACACATGACACCACATAGAGCACCACATAGAGCCCCACATAGAGCACCACATAGAGCACCACATAAAGCACCACATAGAGCACCACATATGACACCACATATAGCACCATACAAAGCCCCACATAGAGCACCGCATAGAGCACCACGAAAATCTTCTGCGTAATTGAATTAATGCATGTGCATATAATATGCATTGATTTACGTGAAAATCTAACATTCGTTCTAGTAAACGTATGGCAGATTGTCAAGCAAAGAATTGATCTTATTTTTGGTCGATGTCAGTTCTAATCGCTCATTCATCTAGTTAGATGTTTTCAATGACCTCTGAACCTCAGCATGAGAGTGTTGAATACTTTATCACTAGTCAATAGCGATTTGGTTCGGAACAATTTCTAGTTCGATTATTGGAAAACGACAAGTTCATTTGTGAAGCAATGAAGCTGCGAGCTCCCCAGACCCACGAGCTTATTATATATGAATCGGAGCAGAGACTGGCATCCTCTAGGGGTTCTGAGCATTAGTGTTTACGTGAGTTCTCCCGATATTTGGATTGTTACATAGATTTTGAAGCTATGACAAGCCTCTGGTGATAGGGAGGGGTGGTGAGGTAGGGAACTCTACAGCCCACAAACTTGCTTCATACGTTGAAAAGTGATGGCAAGTGCTTTCATGTCGTCGAGAAGAGGAATGACGGTATGTGCGCTCATGTCGTCGAGAAGAGGAGTGACGGTATGTGCTCTCATGTCGTCGAGAAGAGGAGTGACGGTATATGCTCTCATGTCGTCGAGAAGAGGAGTGACGGTATGTGCTCTCATTTCGTCGAGAAGAGGAGTGACGGTATGTGCTCTCATATCGCCACGAAGTGGAGTGACGGTATGTGCTCTCATGTCGTCGAGAAGGGGAGTGACGGTATGTGCTCTCATGTCGTCAAGAAGAGGAGTGACGGAATGTGCTCTCATGTCGTCGAGAAGAGAAGTGATGGGATGTGCTCTCATGTCGTCAAGAAGAGGAGTGACGGTATGTGCTCTCATGTCGTCGAGAAAAGGAGTGACGGTATGTGCTCTCATGTCGTCGGGAAGAGGAGTGACGGTATGTGTTCTCATGTTATCAAGAAGAGTAGTGACGGTAGGTGCTCTCATGTCGTCGAGAAGAGGGAGGGACGGTATTTTCTCTCATGTCGTCGAGAAGAGGAGTGACGGTATGTGCTCTCATATCGTCAAGAAGAGGAGTGACGGTATGTGCTCCCATGTCGTCGAGAAGAGGAGTGGCGGTATGTGCTCTCATGTCGTCGAGAGGAGGATTGACGGTATTTGCTCTCATGTCATCAAAAAGAGAAGTGACGGTATGTGCTCTCATGCCGTCGAGAAGAGGAGTGATGGTATGTGCTCACATGTCGTCGAGAAGAGGAGTGACGGTATATGCTCTCATTTCGTCGAGAAGAGGAGTGACGGTGTGTGCTCTCATGTCGTCGAGAAGGGGAGTGACGGTATGTGCTCTCATGTCGTCGAGAAGAAGAGTGACGGTATGTGCTCTCAAATTTTCAAGAAAATTAGTGATGGTATGTGCTTTCATGTCGTCGAACAGAGGAGTGACGGTATGTGCTCTCATATTGTCTATAAAAGAGTGATGGTATGTGCTCTCATGTCGTCGAAAAGAGGAGTGACGGTATGTGCTCTCATATCGTCGAGAAAAGGAGTGATGGTATGTGCTCTCATGTCGTCGAAAAGAGGAGTGACGGTATGTGCTCTCATGTCGTCGAGAAGAGGAGTGACGGCATGTGCTCTCCATCCTGAAGAATTGTTACATTAGGTTCGAAGCGATGACAACGCCCTCTGGTAGTTGGAATTGTTCCCACGAGTGTGCTTGGCGAGTCAGAAGATTGCCCAATGCTTGGAACGCTTGGAAAGATCGGACCAGTGCTGTGTATTTGCTGTTGTTTAATTGTTAGCTTTCACCCTGCGGAATGTAGATGGAAAGACAAAAAATAATTTTGGTTAGAGTAAATTCTAAACCAAACATGAGGTGATGGTTGTAGCCGGAAACATGAGGTGATGGTTGTAGGCGAAAAGAAAATCATGAAAGGCAAACAAAATTTCTGTGAAACACACTTGATTCATTGTTGTTTTGACCTTCAATAATTCAGACCAAATAAATGGGAAATGAAACTGGTTAACCTCCATTCGAAGGGTTAGAACTAACATTATGTGGACAATATTACACCCTTTAGAATGAAATACCCTTCATATTCATGGATATTACTGGTGAATGATTAAAATAGAATAAATCACATAGCCTGAAATAAATAACAATTGTCGATGCAGGTGATTGCTTACAAGAAAACGCATACAACTTTTACTCTCATTTTACAAACCCAATCAATCCCACTCTCCTGCCAACGTTTAGCCTCTCCTTGACGCGAACCCTGTCAGAGAGAGGCAGGAGTCTTCCACTCTCCTGCCAACGTTTAGCCTCTCCTTGACGCGAAACACTGTCAGAGAGAGGCAGGAGTCTCCCCCTCTCCTGCCAACGTTTAGCCTCTCCTTGACGCGAACACTGTCAGAGAGAGGCAGGAGTCTCCCCCTCTCCTGCCATCGTTTAGCCTCTCCTTGACGCGAACACTGTCAGAGAGAGGCAGGAGTCTCCCCCTCTCCTGCCATCGTTTAGCCTCTCCTTGACGCGAACACCGTCAGAGAGAGGCAGGAGTCTGTAGCAGTCACTTCACCAAGATACTTTACAGACTAACTGCGGCCCTCCAGAGCACAATAACCACTTTTCAAGGTGGTAAATTGGCTCCTCCTCTGTGCGTCTTAAATGACGAAAGACTGCTTGCGATCGTTGCTCTTTCGGCGAGAACATGAAACAATCAGATATAGACTCATGTGCCTTGTTTGTTAAATAAATATTTACTGTACACGCGTAATTGGAACAACGAAACTGTCAATTTTATTGACGTTGAGTCTCCATTGATTGAGCTGGGAAGGGGAAAAATAACTCTTATATTGATCGTATAAATTAGACGTCGGTTTGAATTCACTGTACTGTCACTTATTTTTAACTCTTTCTAAACCCAACTCGTTTGTATAGGTATGTAATTGACGGAAGGAAGGCCGGAATCCCAAACTATGTCATCCACCAACCTTCAAATCAGCTGATAATAGAAAGAGAGCTGACAATGTATTAGTTATTATATTTGTCCAATCGCTGTATTTTAAGGCTTATTTGATCAGTCTCTTTTGTGTTACGAGAAAGTAACTGTTACTAGGAGTGAAACTGGTATTACTTGATACTAGGAGCGATACTGTAATTAACCGGTACTAGGAGCGATGCTGGTATTAACTGGTACTATGAGCGATACTGGTATTACCTGGAACTAGGAGCGATACTGGTAATAACTGGTACTAGGAGCGATACTGGTATTACCTGGTACTAGGAGCGATACTGGTATTAACTGGTACTAGGAGTGATACTGGTATTAACTGGTACTAGGAGCGATACTGGTATTAACTGGTACTAGGAGCGATACTGGTATTACCTGGTACTAGGAGCGATACTGGTATTAACTGGTACTAGGAGTGATACTGGTATTAACTGGTACTAGGAGCGATACTGGTATTAACTGGTACTAGAAGTGATACTGGTATTAGCAATGATTGAATTATGGTTTATAATCGTACTTTAGTTGTTTCAGTGGTTGAGAAATGATATTTGCCAGTTACACTGTTAGAACTAAGACTCAGTCTACATGAAGCCCTAGCAAACCAATCACTGCAGTGCTCCGCTGCTGGATGATATACGGGCGCGCCTCGTAAACGACCACCTCCGGTACAAATCGATATGTAAGTCCAATTATTTTTGGTCATACTCGCTTTGCCCGCATCGTATCGCACAAAACCATAGCTACACTTGGTGGACATTTTATTCTCTTTCCGAGCACTTCCATTGCCCTAATATGCAATAGTGAATCGTGTTAGAAACGCTCCCAATGGAACGAATAACAGATACATAAGATGAAACCTGATATTTACAAAGCGAGATAACCGTCAACGTGCTCAGTTTGGTCGCTAGAAACTCATAGTAACATTTGACAACGTACTATTTCAGACGGGTCCTGAGGAAGTCAGCTGCAGGGCGCTCTCCAAAACCTGACGTGAGATTTCAAGCAGTGTTGGTGGAGTTGATTATTCTATAGTTCTTCATCATAATGGTTTCCATTTCCGTAAACATTTTATTCCTGGGTTCCTTCATTTGTATTTGGTTGATGATGTCATTACAATCAGAGTGCGTGGGCAAAAACAGTTATGATTTCAATTATCACTTTATGATGAAGCTGATTGAAATTGAATCCGGTGTAAATGCGAAACTGGTCTTGATGTTAATTCCACAGCCGAGACACTGACCAATTCTGCATTTTAATATGTTGGCTTAACTATTGTGAATTTCCCTAACTATTGTTAGTCTCCTTGAAGATAAACAGGTCACTAAATGGCAGAGTTTCTCTATACGAATCAGTTCATTTTGAAGACTTATTAAACTTTCAATCAGCTACACGTCGACCTGATCATTTCTCGATTTTTCCACTTGTGTATTTTTTTTTCTCAAAGCAACAACGATAATCATGTAAGTTTAATATGTTCTGTATTGACGGCTTCCCATGCCATTATGCTCATAAGAGTTGCCTTTGTACGGTGGCCTAACAACAGTGTTTTCTTCAACGGTGCAACCAACTGTAATAACCTAAGATCTCCACCTCTATGGCAATATCCAACAAAAGGTCAGGCATAATGTTGTTTCGAAAAATAAATGAACCCTTTGAAAGGATCTCTAATAATCTGATTATTGATGACAGTCCCTTATAAATCGCAATGTGGAAGTGAAGTGAGATCACAAACAGTGAAGTGAGATCACAAACAGTGAAGTGAGATCACAAACAGTGAAGTGAGATCACAAACTCCGAGTGCGCACACGGGAGTCGCTTAGAAATACTGCTGATGAAAATCATTCACGGGTCTTGAATTGGTTTTCAAACGAAAGCGGATCAAAGGGTGGGATTCTCGACTCAGGTAAAAGAGGTTACAGTTCGAACAAGGACCTAACTATTTGCAATAATTTGTGTGCAGTGTTTAATAATCAACTACCGTGATCTTACAAAAACTCCCACTTGATGAATTGTTTGACGACTTCAATCATAAATTTACACTAAGATCAGGATTTGATCTTTGAAACGTTATTGAATTTTCCTCTTACTTATTCACACACTAAGAGGCTTCTTAGACCTACCTTCAGTGCACGCTAACGTTTGTGTTTAGGCTGCACTTGTTCGTAAGCGCTTGACATTCCTGTTATAACGAAAGATTACAATGGGATCCGTGAATTCCTTTGTTTTGATACGCAAGGAAAACAATTCCTCTCTAGCATCGTCATCATATAATTACCAGTGTTATGGAATACTGTAGTTAGAGTCTATAGTGACATCTTTCCCCTAGGACGAAAGAAATTTACCGTTATTCATGTATCTATCAGCGGTGATCAAATAAATGTTCAGAAACATTATTTTACACGTGTCACAATTCCACTCTATTGTTGTTACTTGAGTATTTCGAAGAAGTACACAAACATTCCTTGCATATCAGAAATGTCATCGCTCATAGCACAAAGTTTTTGATCCAATAAATACTTTCACTAAAGAATGTGAACAATTTTCAATAATGTCATTCATACTGGCAAGCGGCTATGATGGCAGTCAAAGATTTCTAAAATATTCATTTGGTTTGATAGCAGCTGTTCTTATTTGGCGTGTATTTTTTCCTGTGACTGAATATAGTAGAATTACAGTCCATTAAATTTTGGGCAGAGATATCTGTGTGAAGAATTTAGGGGATGACTAACGAGACTTATACGAATCGTAAATAATGATTTACGCACGGGTAAGATATATTTGTGGACACGTTTCTATTAAAGATGATTACGAACTCGGATCAGAATATTAATGTTTATCCATACAACATCGGTAGTTAAGACTCCTGCCGCACCATCCCTTGATTGATCCATGATCCACCGTACAAAACATCCCAGCAGATGTGGTACGTTTGCTGTCTCGAAAATGGCATTTAGAGACCCTTGATTTGGAAGCGTCGTATGATTGGTTCAGCGGAAACTGGTGTCTCTACCAAACTACGCAACCCCGCAGATTTCAGCTATGGATTGAATCTTATGCGGTGCAGTTGAGTGGTGCTGGGAGTTTTTATTTTGTGTCTGTGCAGTTCAACCAGAAATAGTTGATGAGAGATTTTTTAAATCGTAGCAATCATCAATAATTCGACTGTAGTTTGAGTTAACGTGTTCGTAAACTTGTGTGACGTATCATATGTATTGAATGCCATCTGTTATACCTCCATCTGTTTGAATAGACGATTAACAGCATATGACGGAGTACGATATGTCAATGAAAAAATATATATAATAATTAGACGGTTCTGAGGTAAAGAACACCTACCACAAACTTTTGTCTCGAAGGTCGTACTCGTACATGCATGTAGACAGGGCTATCGGACAGTGACTTCTCGAAGGTCGTACTCGTACATGCTGGTAGACAGGGCTGCCGGACAGTGACTTTTCAGAGGTCGTACTCGTACATGCAGGTAGACAGGGCTGCCGGACAGTGACTTCTCGAAGGTCGTACTTGTACATGCAGGTAGACAGGGCTGCCGGACAGTAACTTCTCGAAGGCCGTACTCGTACATGCAGGTAGACAGGGCTGCCGGACAGTGACTTCTCAAAGGTCGTACTAGTACATTCAGGTAGACAGGGCTGCCGGACAGTGACTTCTCGAAGGCCGTACTCGTACATGCTGTTAGACAGGGCTGCCGGACAGTGACTTCTCAAAGGCCGTACTCGTACATGCAGGTAGACAGGGCTGCCGGACAGTGACTTCTCGAAGGCCGTACTCGTACATGCAGGTAGACAGGGCTGCCGGACAGTGACTTCTCGAAGGCCGTACTCGTACATGCAGGTAGACAGGGCTGCCGGACAGTGACTTCTCGAAGGCCGTACTCGAACATGCTGTTAGACAGGGTTGCCGGACAGTGACTTCTCAAAGGTCGTACTCGTACATGCAGGTAGACAGGGCTGCCGGACAGTGACTTCTCGAAGGCCGTACTCGTACATGCTGTTAGACAGGGCTGCCGGACAGTGACTTCTCAAAGGTCGTACTCGTACATGCAGGTAGACAGGGGTGCCGGACAGTGACTTCTCGAAGGCCGTACTCGTACAGGCTGGTAAACGGGGCTGCCGGACAGTGACTTTTTTGGGATGCCGGCTCTGAAACAAACATGCTCCTGCGACACACGTATTAAGGTTTAGCCGACACACTCCGGACTGTGGTGCCATCTGACCGAACTACTGTACCTAAAGCACACCACATTCTTCTCGCTAAGGGATGAGCGGCGGCCATGACATCGGTGGCCTCCACCGAAAGCCTGATATTGTGGCACCAAGCTCCACAATATCATGTCAGTTGCTTCAAGCTTTACTCATGATTGAGCTACTCAGAACAGGCGCACTTCCTTCAACATAAGAGATCCAGGATCGTCGATGGAACGCAACCAGAGCGTGAAGACATATCGTGATGAATACACAAGTCTGTAATAGCATGATTTATTTCTTTTGTAGGGGGCTTATCTCTATAGAAGTATAACACGCAATATCAACAAGATGATTTTTTCATGTTTTTTTAAGCTGTGAGCCTGAACTCATTTATAGTATAATAACTGAAGAAATCATATGGAAAAACGCCAAACAATGGCCGAAATGCGTCCCCACTGGTGGGGTCTGGTGGCAGTTACGCCGTGACCCGCTGTACAGCGAAGTATCCCCAAGTATTCAAGTAACGACGTCATAAACATTTAGAACCATTTCCTGTCTCACGGACGGAAAATAAAATCCCTGAGTATTAGTAGTTTTTGGGAAGCTATGAGCGTTTGTGAACCAATACCCACAAAGAGGGAATCCCATGCCCACGTGTCTGAATCGTGCCCCGAACATCAAGAACCTACAGACAGCATTATTGATGACTGGTGGTTATCATAATATTGACGTGTGAGCTAGGTAGTCTAGGTACAGTCACCAGCAATAGTATATCTAAGTAGGGGTAATTGAATAAGCAAAATGGATTAAAAGAAGGATTTTAGGCATATCAAAAGTGTTTCTTTTGAAAATGTAAAAACAATAAATACTTTGATACTTTGTCCAACGTTATAGGCCACAATATGGCCAGTTATAATGTTCTCGATCATCGACCACTTCTAACTCTTGAAATTAAATAATGAACAACAATGTGTTATATAGTTATTGTAGCCGTAATAGTAATTGTGTTCGAGCTTAATGAATTCATCCTGTTGTAAATAGGTTTATCAAACAGAATATCCAAAGTAACAAAGAAATTGTCAAAACGCAGAGAAAATTTTTCTGATAAATTTCGAGGTCGGCGAACAAAACTCTGGCGATCGGCCTCTGTCTCATAACACGAAAAACTCTTATTATGTTGCGGTAGAGGACTTAGACAATTCGTGAGCAAACATTAGAAAGGAAGTATGTCAAGTTTTGTTTATCAATTCCATGGTGTCCTATTTATTGCCTCTTCAACACTGATCATCTCATTCACTGCAACGTAATTTGCCCGCAGATTCAATTCCATGTATTCCTCATTCCATGCATTCCTCATTCCATGCATTCCGCATCCCATGCATTCCTCATTCCATGCATTCCTCATTCCATGCATTCCTCATTCCATGCATTCCTCATTCCATTTCTATTCCTCCCACCGTTGGTTAACCGCTTCGAAAATTATCACCAATCACAATTCTTTCTCCACCAAGCACTGTTAAGCCTGACTGTTTAAGTTACAGAGATTCTGTGGTCGCTCTTTATAGGCCATTGTTTATCCTGAGCTTTGAATAATTCATGTGTGATGAGAGAGGACTTTGCCGCAGTCTCTCCACCGTCCCCCTCCTCATCCCCTTGACCAACGAGCTAGTTGCAAAGAGGAGGTATTGGCTTCCAGATATTCATCGGGCGCCGTCTAAGTAACTCAAATCAAACTAAACATAATTGTGGTCGGGTATCCGAGCAATATTTTGGCCTCGGCTCACTCATGACTTCCTTCGGGAACAGAAATCTAATGAAAACGGTAAGTGTACGATCAGGAATAACTAAAGTGTGAGAGAAAATAAGTTCTACTCGGATGTGTGATTTGAAAATAAATGAATTATTTCGTGCACTAATATGGTAGGTCTGACCGAGAGCTTTGTATGTGTTATGCGCAAAGAAAAGGAATTTGAATAGATCTTCATTATTTTTACAGATAGTTTTTTCTCAGTATATTGTGGTGTAATGTCCTGTTATTTCTCCGTTACATAATTATTAATCTAATATGGTGATTGTTTCATTTAATTGCACTATCATTTTATTTGCCATATTTGCCACCATTATTCACACACTTTGTTGCAGCATTTTTTTCATAAGCCAAGCTGAGACCGTAATCCCTTCCTCTCCTTTCATCAAAACCTCATTCCTGGTCTCTACTGTACTATTGATTAGATAAGATGATTATCTAGCTTACCACTTTCTCCTTCATTTCATTCTTGGCTTGCTCAGATCAGCGCATAATCATCATTTACACGCATCAAGCTCATTGCCTTGGTTAAAGATCGCTCGTATATTTGACTAGCAGCTCTGAATCATTTTGTCTTCTACATTCGGCTAGTCATCGATACACTGAAATGTACCCCTTCCAAAACTTTCTCTCGCTTCAGGAAAAAAACATCTGTTATTTCTTAACGTGCTTCCAGATCTGAACATTGTATTTGTAGATAAGTTTACACCAAACAGAACGTAAAGACGACAGTGGATTTCTTTTTATCTGAAGTGAGGAAAAGTATTGGAAGGGAGTCATTTCAGTGTATCGATGACAAGCAGCATGTATGTATAAGGCAAAGGGATTCAGAGTTTGCGGTCAAATATACGAGCGATCTTCAACCAAGGCAACGAGCTTAATTGCTGGCAAATGATGGTTATGAAGAGATCCTGACAAGCCTGGCAAACAGAAAAGAGAGTGGTAAGCCAGGGAACCATCTTATCTAATTAATAGTACAGTAGAGACGAAGAACAATGTTATGATATGTAACTCCGCTCTCCTCTTCACGTATTGACAGAACTGATCGCATCCTTCACTTCTGCTCTCTCCTTCCCTTGTTGGCAGACCTGTTTCCATCCCTGAGACAAGCTCTTCCCTGTACGTGCTCTCATACATGAACGTATCCAAGAGTCCCTCTCTCCGTTTACGTGTTGTCCTACCTGATCGTATCCCAGAGTCTCCCTCACTCAATGTTATCGCTGACCTCGCATAAATCAATTTATAAATAGAACAATCACAAAGAATAGCAACGATCTGGGCTAACGCAGAACATTTTCTTTTCAAAGCAAACTTGCCAGACACGAGAAGCGGTTTATGCTTTGAACTGCAGCCTCGTTGTCTTTGTTTTTATAAACTGGGGAACAGGTCTTAAACATGACCTAAAGCGCTATAATGTGAGGAGGTTTTGTTTTCTTAACAACGATTTCTCGAACATAAATAAATAATTTTCGACTGTGTTGATTGTCAATAATACATAGATCTTAATTTCACAAGCTCATTTACTATATTACATTTTTAGATCATATTAAACCTATTAATTTGCGAGAATTGGTGAAGTTATAAGATATTCAAAGAAACAACCTAGTGTCAGTCAATTAATATGAAATATCCTAACCATCAGCACAAAAAAAATATTATAACAAGCAGAAGGAAACTTTGCAATATATTACGTCATTGAATACAGCACAATTATTCGACAGACAAAGGATTGAAGCAAGTGGTCGAGTACATTCTTGGAATGCTTTTCGCACCAGCCGAAGTCTGCGATATGAAACGTATATTGCATTACCTTGTCGATATCCGATCAGGAATAATCTGTTTTTATTTGATATTTTTTAACCGTTCCATATAGTGCGATTGCCATCTGCAACCTCAACGTATATTCCATAATAGATAATGAAGATTATAAGTATAATTTTATTCTACACCTACAAATCATTTCCCGATTATCAGTATTATCATCCGGTCGTCCAAGAATACTGTATTAGCAAGTTGTTGAGATTTTCCCTTGAACCCATTAGCAACTACACAAACAAGCGTACTGTGTACTTTCGTCCTAATGGAAGGAGATTCCACCCACACATTATCGACTCGATATCCTTCTCCGACTAACAGCCCTCACTCCTTTGCGTATGTTTATTTAAACAAGTCGACCATCAAGAACTTCGAGATTTGTTCTGCAATCTTTTCACATTAAAGTACATCAATCTACATGAAACATTCGTTCCTTATGATAAAATGTCACTTTATAAGCAGTCGGGTCCCATGCATTATCAGAAGTATGACGCATGAATACTGTAGTATTGTTCAGTTAATTTACAGATACAGATACAGATATAAGGTCGCATCTCCCAAAAAGGGGGTGGCCGAAGGCAAGGCGCACCTCAAATCCTTATACGCTCACACTCACACAACTTGGCCCGTTTATGCTAAAAATCCGGCCGGTAACCCCGCAACATACACTCTGGGTCACGAGTGCAGTCCGAGGATCTGTCGTCAGCAGCAGGGCCCGACAGTTTTCATTGGTTTACCCCCGCCGCGTCATAATGGCCGGGCCCACCCACCCACGACCATATCCCGACAGCAGGATGCGAAGGGCGGGAAAGCACATCAGAGCATCGTCAAAATCAACCATTCACAACCACTCTCCCCTCAAGCTTGTTCATTGCACGCTCTCTCGCCACCTACACATTCATGTCTCTCCTTCCTAAAGCCTGCTTCACACCATCCATCCACTCAAACTTCGGTCTACTTCTAGGCCTGCGACCACTCGCCTCCGCATTCAGAACCTTTTCACCAATCTTACCTTCATCCATCCTCTCCATGTGCCTGGACCATCTCAGCACACGCGAATCCACTCTGTCCTCCAACCTCTTCACCATCACTGTTCTGATTCAAACTCCGTCGTTGGTGATCCGGTCTCTCAGCGTTACTCCAGCCATGCTCCTCGAACATTTCATCTCGAAAACATTCAACCTTCTTTTCTCCTCTGCTCTCACCCCCCAAGTCTCAGCTCCGTAGAGCACAGTTGGGACAACAAAACCCTCATCCAGCCCTCTCTTTACTTCCATCCCCAGCGTCCTACAGCTCATTACACTCATTTGTCCACCCAACACATTACATCCCTCCTTAACTCGCGCCTTCACTTCAGTTTCCACTGGTTCAGTTGTCTCCACATGGGAGCCCAGATACTAAAAACACTGAATTTCCTCCAAGAGCACTCCATTTAGGGTGACACAAATTTTGCTCTCATCGACAGTCTTCGAGCATCTCATTACTTTACTCTTACCCACGTTCACTTGAAGTTCCCTCCTCTCACACACTCTACCAAACTCAGACACTAGCCTACATAGCTTCTCCTCCAAATCCGCAACCAGGGCTGTATCATCAGCAAATAGCAACTGGCTCAACTGCCAACTCCGCCCATTCGCTTCCAACAGTTCCAAGTCACGACCCAGGACACTCGCGTACACCTCCCTGACCACTTCATCAATATAGAGGTTGAACAGCCAGGGAGACATCACGCAGCCTTGTCTCAGTCCCACTTTCACTGTGAATCAATCACTCACCTCGCTTCCCACTCTGACACATGCTCGGCTGCCAGCATAGAAAATCCGCACCGTTTTCAACAGATGTCCGCCCATTCCATACAAACGCAATACCCTCCACAGCGTTTCTCTGTCATTTCTGTCGTATAGCTTCTCCAGATCCATGAAGGCCCAGAACACATCTTTTCCATTGGCACGGTACTTCTCACATACCTGTTTCACTGCAAAAATCTAAATTAGTACACCCTCTACCACTCATAAAGCCAAACTGTTATTCTCCAATTGCGCAGTCCGTATAGTCTCTAATCCTTTTTATCAGCACTCTCCCGTACAACTTACTTTGGGACTACTCAAATATATCTCTGTCATGTACATTTCACGGAAGAATATGTTAAAAAAATACCTCAAACCGTAACGTACAGCTTTATATAT
>SDVV010016307.1:0-14287 GCA_016164225.1 Gammarus roeselii
ACGTCAGAATCAGCCACCAGTCGTACCATTTTACCGGTTATCACTTTAATGAAACTTTTCCTGCCCAACCTAACCTAACCTAGGGTACGTGTTTTTAACCCGCGGGGCAAAGGTACGTATTTGTAACCCGCGGGGCAAACATACGTATATTTGTAGGGTACGTAATGCAGTTTTTTAGCGTTTGTTTATTGAAGTTTCATTAAAGTGATAACTGTTAGCTTGGTACGCATGTTTCGCTGAAATTACAGTGGCAGATATGACAGTGGCAGATTTTGAAGTGGTGGAAAATGCGTGTGGGCTGAATCATCGTTAGGTAGAAAGCACGTGGGATGAAAGATTTTTAGCGGTTATGACAGTATCCAGCCATGACAGTGAGGTGAAGTGAAGTGGCGATAGTGCGCGTGTGCGGGAATAATTTTAGCCCGAACGCTGGGCTCCCACGTCAAGTACGATTGACCAGTACGTATTAGAACGTAATTAGATCGGATTGCTCTGAATATTTCAATTGTGTTGTGCGAGAGACTTTAATCAAAGTGTGATTTATATTTGATCAATCGATGGGAATTCTTGGTTAAAGTTTGCAAATAATTAGGAAAACGAACAATTATTTAAGTTCAATAGTGATCATTTTAATTAGAAGCAGAGCTAAAGTTGAACGGAATAATTTCAGAACAAATGTTAAAACTGTGATTCCAACTTCATTATATAGCATTCGAATCGAATATGCAAAGGTAATTATCAAACAGCATTACTGATTAAAACAATATAATAAATGGCAGTTGACTCATCAATTCATCAACACCATTCATTGACGATACTGTGTTTGTAACTGATGTGACGCCTGTAGACTTCCTCCATCAATCATCAAAGTGTCATAACACGCGTGGCCACGTGTACTGATGGAAATCCATCTGAATCATGTACGGTCTTTAGTGCCGAAAGAAACTTAGCAATGAGGAAATTTTGTAGAAATCTGCTTGCCCATCCAGCAATCGAGACTATTATTATGCTGGGCATGTAGCAGTTTATTGAAATGCCCCTCGCCTGCGGTCCTAGACGGAAGGCTAGCAGGCCGCGGTCCTCGACGGAAGGTTAGCAGGCCGCGGTCCTCGATGGAAGGTTAGCAGGCCGCGATCCTCGACGGAAGGTTAGCAGGCTCACGATTCTCAAACCGTTTACGATTCTCAAGCTGTTGTTGATGATGCTTTATTTTGGGAATTATTCATATCCACTGATAATCTGTGGAACTTCTTCATATATGCTGTTTTATTACAGAATTTTCCTCAATAGATGTGTTTTAAGCAGACAAATTTAATGTTTTTGTTACCTGTATCCCCAAGATGTTAGCGAAGATTTTGTAGATCCGTGCTGAGTGAAGTATTTGCCCTACCTATACGACCTGTGAAAGAACACCATTTATCAGTTACTTTTAAGAATTATGAATAAAGCTATTTCATTAAACTGTTATTTTGTTAAATGCAGCATCATTCTCTGTACGAGGTCTAGAATGGTCTTCGGTTGAGTGAGTCATTATTTTTTAAATACTGCCATCGACAACAAAAGTTTCGACATTGGATTTGATAGAGTGTAACAATTGATTATTCATTTTCGTGAATGTATGTATAGGCATACAGCAGTTTCCCCCTAATTGGGAGGGTGGCTAGTCTAGCCCGACACAAAGATGGGAGGGTCTCAATCTCCCCGTCACAAGACCGTCGTGTCGTTGCTGGGGCTCGGACTCGCGATCTGCAGCACCAAAGGCTGGCACTGCAGTGGGATGAGCTAACCACTCGGCCACGACTGAATAAAATTCAAGCATTCCAGTCCCTGTGAATCAGTTCGAACAGAACTCATATATTGCGCATGGCAGCCTTCGTTAATGGCTCGGCAACGCGCGTTATATTATTTCCCTATCGTGTTATTCTGCAGAGCCGCGTTGACTGTTCTCGTGATTTTGGAATGTGTGAACGCGAGAATTCGGTCCGCGGCGTCACCAGCAACAGAAGTGCACGCAACCACTCATTCCGTCGAAATTCCTCTATCCTCTTGCGGTCTAAATTGTTCACATCTTTCTCATTTGATTCACAGCCCAACAACGGCACATCCTTCTCGCATTCTAGATCGACTTTAATCATACATCAAGCCTTAGGTTCCCGAAATGTCTGCTGACCAAATGTGCCAGCGGACGTTTAATCATTTGTCAGGGACCGTGATTTCGAATATTTTACGAGAGCCGAATTCCTGATTTGAAAGCTAGCTTAATGCATGGTAGATGTAACTATAAGTAGAATCTATAAATAAAAATTGCAATTTTAAAAGTGGTAGCTTTGTTTTATAAAGATATGATAATTACCTTTGTTTAATGTTCCAAAGAAGTTGATCTATCCTCATATCCGAGCTGTGCGCTCCACACTGAATCTGGCCTCATGATGAACAGTAGAGTCACCATTAAGGTAAACTGAGGGACAATGCGTCACTATTAAGGTAAACTAAGGGGCAATGCGCCGATTAAGGTAAACTAAGGGGGCAATGGCCTTTGATTGAGTTTGCATTAAGGTTGTTGAATTATGTATATTTCACCGCCAACCAGCCATCGTCGACCATTCCAACGGTTGTCATGGTGACAGGATGAAATTGATTTCAACCAAAAAAATATCATATTGTTTGGTGACTGTGCGGTTCTATTACCGTCGGTCTCTGACTTGTATGAGTAACAAGAGACTACTTTTCTTATGTTATTTACTATCATTCTTCCATTTATATGTTCGTTGTTCAGGTCATGCCCAAATATAGCGCACTTAACCTATTTTAATGAATTTACATGTTGATATTCCAGAAATGTGTTGGATTTCGTCTTATTGTGTTTTATTCATGATGTATCACCTAATTACCTGTGTAAAGATTATGTCCATTTGGCAAAATATTCCCGTCTGATATTTTAAATATTTTATTTACCTCATCTGAAGCGAGTTTTTTGAAGCGATTTTACTGGTGACTTTTTGAGACAATCGTCATTTTTTGTGTGTTTACTGCATTGTTTCGCTTCCGAATCCTAGACGAGAGCAATGAACGCCTCTTGCTACTCGTATATTCTGATCCAAAGTCCCTAAGTTTTAAGTCACGATCAAGCAAACCTTGTTAGTGCAGTTGTTTTACGAACTCTGTCTCTTCAAACACATTCGTGCATATATTTCCTTTCGTAAATCAGCTTTTGTGGTACAGTAATACACCTCTTCTCTTAATCGAAATCTGTATGATGGACTGTGAGGAGAGAATTACTTCTAAAATATTATTCCATTTGCCATTTTATTGATGTTTTGTCCACTAAATGGCAAGAAAAATCGCATACAGCTGGGACAAAAGTTGTGATGCTGCGCGGGAGAATATCATAATGCGTCTGAGGGAGAGTCACATTCTTCTCACTCTGTTGATGGATTTGTGCGTCACACTGCTGCTCATGATGACACAGAACGTAAAAATATTTTAGTCCCATACCAGAAAAGTCATTAATTTGGGACATTCATATCATTTTTTTGTTTCAATGTAGGAAAAATATTGTGATCCATTATAGCTTCTTCTTTACTCATGTTATGATTTGTTTGAATGGTCAGCTACAAGTATGTTACACAAGGGAGGCAACGACAAGGAAATGAAAAAGGTAGGTTGTATAGTGATCTACTTTCAGATACTCTGAAACCGACAATCGGCCCAATACATATTTTTAGGAAAGACTTTTTTTATGTTCTCAAGCAGCTATGCGCAGAAGCACAGGATTTATCTATTCTAACTCTAATTTAAAGTTTGTCTTCAGATCTGTGAAAGTGCACGGCTTGTTGATGTACAAATTCTTCCAAAATCACTACTAAGATCGAGAGATTTTGACGTCGAGATAGGAAAATAAAGTAAGTTTTGCTAAGTGAGCGTTGCACCAGCTCTCGCGACGACTTTTGTCGGCTAGCGCTAAACAATTCGGTTCCATGACATTACGGTCCAAATTAATCAATGCTGAAATATCGGTCGCATCGGCTCTGGGAATCCGCCATGTTTCAAATTTCGGTCTTCACAACTTCCTGTTATAAAGACTTAATGTACTGAAAAAAGGCTTGTCAACATGTTACCTGTCTTTGGTACTACGTTTGTTATCGGACTATCGTAGAAGGACCATTTTTCTTCGGATAGAATCCTGTTTGCAGTGATTGTACCCAAATGAAGAATTTATTTTCCACAATATTGATTTTAAGTGGCTTCTATTAAACGACTCAATTATTTACCACTTTGGTGTTGCAAATGAGAGGTTCTTTAAATATAAGGAAATGGTTGGTCAGCAGTATCATCTAAATAAGCCAATGTAGTCCCATGATTGCTCATGAGTGCTCACTCGACAATGGGACAACCATGGAGTTTGGACGGGCATCGTCGGATGCAATAAACTTTCATTCAACTCTCGAATTAGAGCAATAACTTTGTTTGTGTTCATAGAGTCGTATAACTTATACTGCATCAAGTTACTCCTACTTAACAGAGCAGTTAGTAAGTAGTGAGCATTTATAGGGAAAATGAACCGATATCAAACTACGAAAAATAAGTCAATTTAGCTTTCGCTCAGCAGATGTTTTAAAGCCGCTTTCACTTTCCGACTGAACGGGTTGTCATAATAAGTTTCTGACGAAGCATATATTTCCGTTACCATATAAACTTGTACGCTTTTTGAATGAATTGAATTACAATATAATGCTTGTCGTAATGATCACATAAACAAGTGATGAATTGTTTCAAAGTATACTAAGCACATCAAGTATTGCATCAATTTAAATCCCAACCATTCACGAACGGTGAAACAATGTTGAAATAATCTGACCAACCAATGGAGAAATTCCCTACATAAATTCATCCCAATGAAATTATTGTCTGATGATTGGGTATAATATACTATATGACATAAAACTATGAGATACTAACAGTTTCAACTATTTGTATGAGGTTGTTATTATTGAGCTTGTGTATTAGTGACCGCACGATGCCATCTAAGCTAGTCGGTCTGGTGGACAATACACTAGTTTGTTTTAGGTGATGCCCTAAAACGAGTCATAACATCTATGATTGTTTGAATCGTCGTTTCAATGATGTCAAGGAGACCCCATTCCCATGATACGATCAATGTTAAACATTTACCTTCTATATTTCTTCATGATGACCTGGCAACTAGAGCACCGCCTAAGGGGCTATGTTGGTGGTAATGCTTAATTATGCGTCTCACGGATGTGACTTCTCCTCGACATCTTCTGAACGATGTGCCAAACAATTAAAGATGTTATGACTCGGTTTAGTGTACCAAAGGAAACAATTTTTTTTTTCTCACCAGTCGACAGGCAGAGATGCCATCAGGTGGTCAGTCATGCCGAAGCTCTATAGCTTGACTTTATGAATTCACTAGGCATAGGAGGATAAGGCCAACTCATTGAGAAAGAAACTCGCAAAGATCGGGTAAGGAGAGGCCCAACATCGGACGACACGAATTCATTCACTGTGCGGTGCGTCTTTTCGGGGAGAGCTCAACAGCTGACCGACGCATTAGTCGTCAATGAGCGGATACACATAAATATAAACCAACTCGTCGGCCCGCTTTTGCAGTAGGGAAAGACATTCCATTTAAACAAATTGCCGGTTCAGTGCATGGGTAGATTGCATTTGAGCAAGCAGACTAATCAAGATTGGAGTTCTGTCTGGTTCCCCCCGATGGTTGTAGCCCAGGGAACGACCCCGTGTCACGGATAAAATAGGTCTTTTGAATAAATAATTCAATGGCCTAATTAGAAGACAGCTATATGATTTGACAGGACTAATTTTCTCATTGAAATTATGACGACAGTATTGACTAGCAGAGAATTATATCACTTCTCACCAAATCAGATAAAAAATTATATATTCATAGTACCGTTTTCCCGACTCAATAATAACAAAGTTTGTCTCTTTAATCCCTCTAACACTCACCAGCAACAACCTTTTGATGCACCGAATGGAATACATTTGGCCAGAACCTGGCCTGATGTATTGTATCGTCTATGGAACCATAACATGAATACGAATGTGTTTCATCGCTCAGGGACAGGACAGAATCATCGATGATGCAGCGGGAAAATCCTCACGAGCCCATCAGGAGTGCCACGAGAAGACTGAGAAAACCTGCAACGAGAAGACTGATAAATCCTGCCACGAGAATACTGAGAAGATCTGCCTAGAGAAGACTGACAGCTCGGTGGTCGAGTGCGTAGTGTGTCAGGCTCTCCTCACAACAAACGTCCATTGGGAGCTGAATGTTGTAGGTTCGCGCCTACCTGACCCCGAGTGAGTTCTTCTGGCCGGTCTCTCAAATGGTTAAAAAAGCAGCCTTCAAACGCCGTGGGTCAAATAAATGCTATCAGGTGCTTCGCTGCAATCCGCTATTTGAGAGTAAAATCTCTATTATACACATTGAATCAAAACTACGAGAAGACTGAGAATACTTGCCGCGAGAAGAATGAAAAGACCAACCACGAGAAACCTGAGAAGGCCTGACAATGGGAAGACTGATAACACCTGCCACGAGGTAACAGAGAAGACCTGAAGACGAGAATGCTGAGAAGACGTGCCACAAGAAGGCTGAGCAGACGTGCCACGGGAAGGCTGAGAAGACGTGCCACGAGAAGGCTGAGAAGACGTGCCACGAGAAGACTGAGAAGACGTGCCACGAGAAGACTGAGTGCTCGGATGGATAGTTTATTGCAAATTAAACCCGCTAAAGAGCCACTCTGAAAAGAAAATGAGGAATCGACCACGTCACAGTGTCGTTTCAACGACTTTTATCGCCCATTGAACGAGGAGACCCTCAATCAACAAACGGTGAGGCAGTCCATTTAGAGGTGAGGCAGTCCATTGTTTCATGAGAAAATGCTACATTTTAAATCGTTTTACCAAGATGTGATCATCAGTACTTTACATGGCCTTTTTGAAGTGACTCCGAAGGCGGATTCGAATAGGCTTAGACTATTTAGACTAGTTGGGTATGATCATCTTTTCTGTCTAGTTCTGTTCATGACATAACTAGATTCAACCTCACAAATTCAGAAGGCGGGATAACTCTGTGCCTGGAGATAATCAGAACAGTACAAATAATCAGGGCAGAAAATAATATTCCTATTAATTTACAAATTAAATTCTCACCTGATAACGATTCGTATTCCTTTATTTGACCAGCAATGTAATGTTGCCTCGTTAGTCTCTGTAAGAATGTTATCTAATTGACAAATGATTTGTTCGAAATACAAGTAGTAAGATCGATTTCGATTAATTCCGACAAAATTGAAAGGCAACGCATATTTTAATGAATGAAAATAGGTTCGCGGTCTGTTGGCAGAGATGAGAAGCACGGACCGGAATAAGGCATGAATAAATACACTTTTACCGTAGAGTTAAGCCACATCTATTATAGTTGAATTCAACACAATTCAACAAGGAAAACAAACAACATTATTATTTTATTCCATTGTGAATGAGCATATAGCATGTGGTTCAAGTTAGGCACCATTAACAGTTGAAACCAATAGTCCGATAAAACCAATCTGTTTCGATATTTGTAATAAAGTGCATACGCGATGAAGTTCTTTGATTCCTCCTTCATCTGAATGTAACAGTTCACACGGGACAGCCCATGGTAGGAGCAATGTAATTTTGGCACTATTAATTCCGCAAGATGCATGTCATGGGCCGGAAGGATAATTGCTTATTTCTTTGCAGCTTGTTCCGACATGACCAATTATGTGTCGGCTTCTTGTGTCAGGTACAACTGCATGCATCGTAATTTGGTCATTGACTTGTGCATAGTCAAAATTGTGTAGTCATATATCATGTGAAGAATAGAAGCTATCAAATGTTCGCCAGCCCGGAACTTGGGAACAATTTTTGCTTATCATTTATTTGACCTTTGCAAATTTTCATTTTATATATACCCCTGGCTTCTGATCCTACAAAATGAATTTTTTTTATCTGAATAATTGCCGGAAAAACTTCTGAAGACGGACTAAATATTTTCTATGAAAGCGTGTGAATAAATAGATTTATATCAGTATTCAAAAACGATTTGCCTGGTCGTGTCCGATAAAAAAAAAACTTATCATACTCATAAAAACTCTCCTCGTGTTCAATTCAAAACCACTCAGATTCCATAGAGCCTCATTTGACGAGGCAAAGATGTCTAGCAGTGATGAACAGTTTGCTGGCGACCGCTTGTATTAGAGACGTACCATCATTTCCTCTTTCCGGTATATCATACATACATGTATGTAACCAGATGCCGATGGAATACATTCCGCCTTCTGAGGACACCACTTTTGGCCGCTTGTCCGGTTTATCGAAACAGTGTCACGATTCTCGTCGGCGATCCAGTTAACTTAAAACCTACAAGGAAATTTGATAAAAATTCACTTATCTCCATCATTTATTGTGGGTGATTGTGATGAAATTGACCGAAAATGTGGTCGCCGTAACTAGAATGTCATATGCAGTGAGTGAATATTTTTCTGCATGTACATTCTCGAATTACAATTTGACGACAGAAATACTTCGAACAGTTATGAAATATTTTGTTCGATTATAGAGAGGGTCAAATGCAGGTCATTTTATTATTACAAGACCAACTTGTGTTAAAGCTGTAATAACCTAAAAAAATATGAGAGATAATTTGGCAATGATGTTTCATTGTATTGCAAAAAACAGTCCATATTATCTATAGCAGTAATCTTTTAATAATGTTTAAACAAAAACATATCGTCCTAGTCGGATAAATGCGGTGATGGGATGGTGGAATTTTTTGATTGGTGATATTTTGAGAGACGCAAACATTTTTGTTTATTGAAAGTTCTAAAACTAGGTTTCCGACATGAAATAACAAGCTCATTCTATTCCAGATTCCAGACTCCTTGTTATTTCAGAATTTGGTTCAAATTTATTTCATTTTTGAATACCTTACGGACTACAACAGTAAATATCGTTTTAAACAGCAATTACTCAAGAACTCACTGTACCCTAACAACGGAGCGAAACACCGCTCAGAATGATAAACAATTCCCGACGTTTCTTGGGAGGCTAATTACGTGGTCTGAATTTCCATCACAGGCAGACTGGTTCCATTAATGATCTTCTGGACGCAGGCAATACAACTGAAAGTTTGTTTGAAATTCTCGTTGATTACAGAACAAGGTCCACGTTTATACATCACTTGGTGGGATGTTAGGTGCGAAGGGAGATTCGTTACGGAAGGCGTTGTCTGATGTTGTCAGCGGACGACGCAGCGCTGGCGCAGAATCGAAGAAGACGTGAAGGCTGGTGACATAATTTGATAATTTATGCAAAAGAAGAATTTAACAAAAATACTAGCGGAGAGAGTAAACTTTTGAGTTCATTGGTGGTTCGGTCACAGGAAAATGCAATGGATGATGATAGCAGTGATGAGTGGACGGAAACTTTGAGGAGGACAGAGGTAAGGTCGTACGGATAGTGCAAAGAAGGTATTGATGGCAGAGGCATTTATTACTATACATCAAAAAAACACATTGAATTAAGACAATAAATTCGACCAGCAAATATACTACACTGTTTGACTACCGTTTAACTCATTCAGTTAACTATACCAATGTAGATAAATTTGATCCCCCATTGCGAATGATGCGTCGCAATTTCAGTCACGTTGGATTCATGATATGATAAAAGGGGTTCAGGAACTACTGAAAATACTAAATAGCTGCTTCTGAGAGGAGAAATAGTTAGATATTATGTTCTCAATTCCATAATTACAAATACAAAGATGATCGATTATTTCTTTGTTCCTTCCCATCATTTTATTTCTAACATTTACTGACTTATATCCAAAACAGGAGAACGAAATACGGACAGAGTTTTATTAAGTTACTACAAGCGTAATCATTGTGGAGATCATCTTTCCCCTCTCTATTCGATTAGTTCAGGATACAAACAACTATTTTTTTTATTGTTCTAAATAAATTAATAATTTCATCCGTCCTGTTTGGATATCTTCCGTGCAAGATGGCGTACCAAAACTGTATCTCGTGTCAACAAATGAAAGCTTCCACCGCCCCCAGGGATGGATGGCTCTGATGTTCAATTAGTTGGGTGTCCATCGAAGAATGATGGATCGCCGCCATTTGCAACTCCTGAACCGTAGGAAGGGAAGGTATGAGAGGTAAAATGGTTTGGAGTATCGAGTGCTAATGCACATGTGTTGGCATATGCATGCCTAACGTCTGACAGGATAAATGATCTGTATACGTTTCAGGTTGGTTCAGCTGGTGAATGGCCACATGGTGTTTCGGTGAATATTCTCAGTAAACAATGTAAATTGTTCATATAATAAAAAAGTAGGTGGAGGTCCTATTCATTCGATTTTATCCAATTTTATCTTAAGAAGTAATGTTTCTTTCAATTCAACACCTATTCTTTACACTTTAGAAAGGTCTCGAGCTTACCGGCAGACATTTTCTTCCTGAACGACACTCCTCGAGTCACAACACATCTCCCACCGCGTCTTCTTTTGCAAA
Source organism: Gammarus roeselii (assembly GCA_016164225.1). Classification (NCBI taxonomy): domain Eukaryota; kingdom Metazoa; phylum Arthropoda; class Malacostraca; order Amphipoda; family Gammaridae; genus Gammarus; species Gammarus roeselii. Next base: position 10,590 of record SDVV010016307.1, read on the forward strand.
TGCACATAAGAGATTTTTACGAACGTCTAACTTTTTTCACTACTTACAAGAGGGAAATGGCAACAACTGGTGGCAGCTTAGATACGCCAGGGTTACTCCATAGATCGACGAGCAACAAGGTGTCCTTTGACCTACGATAGAACGCGTGTGATAGAAAAAAATGATTGCGCCAAGATCCCGGAGCACAAATAATGGTAAACAGCGAACTGGCACACAAAATTATAATTTGCATATCATTGAAATGCTCCATTGGGGATCTAAAGCAAAACAAGCTTTTCTCAGTGAGCTTCTTAGGGGGTGATGAGCAATTTCAATTATCAAGATAGAGAGTTCAAACATCGGAAGACTAATAGGAGAGTGCTCTGCCGTCCCGGTGCTACAGCACAAACACTCACCAATGAAGTGAAGACACAAATTTCGACGTGAGAATTGGAAACCCGATAACACAAAAATGCGACCAGCTATTTTGATCAGCGATGCTTTTGAAAAAATGTTGAATTTGTAAGAGAACCATTAGAAACTTAGCGGACGAAGGTATACCTAACGGGCGTTATATTATATATAGCAGACCAGGAAGACTTACCCTACGTCTTCACGTATGCTGTATATCACGAGAGACTGTATAATTGTTCCAGTGGAACGGAAGGTTAACCAAATACGACCGCGTGCAGGAAACAAACGGAACCCCAGAAATAGGTAATGTCGTTACCGCTTGGAAGGATAACGGTGAAAATTGTTCAGATGAAACAAAATCCAAATACAACAGTGCTGGAAAAGATGTTCTATATGACGAACTAGGCAATATATCTCATACTCCAGTCGGACGATACTACTCTGTGACTTTAACCTGCTTGACATCAACCAGGCAACCCGGTAAGCCCCATCGGGGTGACATGATGACGCGACTCGTCACTGAGAACAACCAAAGACAAAGTTTGAAGGATTCACCAATTGAGCCTAACATAATCGTTGATGTATTATCGATTAAAGATGAATTCGTAGATCGGGTAACAATACAAAATTATGCTATCGCAATATTCTAGAATTACTTGACGTCAAACTGTCAGCGAACAAGATAGTTGTAATCCCTATTTCAGATGATATATTTTTGAAGAAATGCGAGATGAAATCAAAAGCGTGTACTGTAGGCTCCATTTTGAAGGGAGTGCCGCAGGAGAAATCTTTATGTTCTCAAAGACAAGACAGTTCAAGCAAGCAGCGACTCAATCTGATGATGATAGACAATTCAATCATTTCTGATTGTCGAACAACGAAGTTAGAGATGCCTTTGGTCACAGGGAAGGACTGTATCAAGTCCACATAACCAATTTCATACACGAATCCAAATGAACACGAACGCAGTCTGCCAGAAAAGTAAGCAAAGTAGTCAGAAGCGCAATGAGAACTAGGGAAATAGTTACAGCAAACCGCCTATGCATAATAATATGAAAGTGTTCTAAGCATATGTGATCATGGTAGCATCGACTCTCAACGAAAAAATGCAGGTATTTTGGAATCACCAGACCCTGTCCTGTTGAATATAGTCAACGATTATTTTGAAAATGTGTTCACAAATGAAAATATTCACAATATCCCTAAAGTAGAATTGTATCAAGAACTGCCTACGTTTGGTAAATATTAATTTCAGTGTCAAAGAAGAAAAAAATCTCATCAAACTAGTCGTACACAAATTTAAATGACCAGATGATTTGCCCTTATGTATATAATCTCTCGGAAATCATTACAAGGACTGGGAACATGCAAGCTTTTTGGGGATGGCAAACATCTCATAATTTTTTCCAATCTGTCAGAAATTTTTATAAGAGCTGGGAACATGCAAGCTTTTTGTAGAAGGCAAACAAACATCACAGCATTTGTTTTTGAGTCTCTCAGAAATCATTATAAGGAATGGGAACATGAAAACTTTTGTAGATAGTTATAATCACATCATTTTCTTAAATTTCTTAGAAATCATTATAAGGACTGGGAACATGCAAGGTTTTTGTAGAAGGCAAACATCACATCATTCTTTGAAATCTCGCAGAAATCCTTATTAGGACTGGGAACATGCGATCTTTTTGTAGAAGGCCAACACAACATATTTTTTTCAAATCTCTCAGAAATCATTATAAGGACTGGTAACATGCAAGCTTTTTGTAGAAGGAAAATGGAAGGAAATGGAAGTGGAAACACTTGCGAGGATTAAGCAGAATTTGAATTGTTTATCCGAATTTGAGTCAGCAGATGTGAGAAGACGAGTGCCCAAAAGTTATGTCTCTTCTCTTGTTCATGGCTTTGCCACAATGAATTTTGTTTTTTCGTAATGAAATCAGTATCGAGTTTCGTCTTGTTTCAGCAATTAAGCCTACTGATCTTGTTTGTGATTGAATGACTGTGCGCAATGATACTCATGCAGAAATAATCCTCTGATATACATTTGTCTTCGTCGGCAATTGACCTGAGTAGAAACAGGAAGAAATATCGCGCCCAACATTGTGAGATCAGACCTGCTGCTCTGCAAAAATGTTACAGTTGTTACAATGTTAAATCACTATTGACATTTCTAAATTCCATACCTCCTTGCATGATATTCCAGTTGTTGATAGATTCCATCAACAACTAAAACGCCAGGTAAAATTAAAATGTCTTTGAACGCAAGAGTTCATCTTACAAGAGAAAGTTAATAAAGTCGAAGCGTGTCTCTTGCTGTGCCAAAGTAAAATATTACAGTCGAATTCATAGAACAAAATCCAGCAGGTCAGGAACTGTGTAGTAAAGGCCGTGGAGCTTCATGCAAATGAGGCCTTGTAAGCCAACCTGTCGCTGTTAACAGAATAGTGTTAGCATAATGATGCGAGTTAGAGATCCCCTATGATACACATCGCTTGACACAAGGATTTGGAATCAGCCCTAATAAATAATTGAACTATTTGAGGAAATAATGAAATTGCAGACCAGGAGGGGAATATGTGATTCGTGTTTGCGAGTGTGCGCCACTCGGAAATAAATGGTTCCTAGTGTGAGACACTCTGAAATAAATGATTCGGAGTGGGATCCACCATGAAAAGAATAGTTCCGAGTGTGAGCCACTCTGGAATAAATGGTTCTGAGTGTGATCCACTCTGAAGTAAATAGTTCCGAGTGTGATCGACTCAGAAATAAATAGTTCCGAGTGTGATCTACTCTTAAATAAATAGTTCCGAGTGTGAGTCAATCTGAAATAAATGGTTACGAGTGTGAGCGGCTCTTAAATAAATAATTCCGAGAGTGAGCCACTGTAAAGTAAAGATTCCGAGTGTGAGCTTTTTCTGAATAAATAGTTCCGAGTGTGAGTCAATCTGAAATAAATGGTTACGAGTGTGAGCGGCTCTTAAATAAATAATTCCGAGAGTGAGCCACTGTAAAGTAAAGATTCCGAGTGTGAGCTTTTTCTGAATAAATAGTTCCGAGTGTGAGTCAATCTGAAATAAATGGTTACGAGTGTGAGCGGCTCTTAAATAAATAATTCCGAGAGTGAGCCACTGTAAAGTAAAGATTCCGAGTGTGAGCTTTTTCTGAATAAATAGTTCCGAGTGTGAGTCAATCTGAAATAAATGGTTACGAGTGTGAGCGGCTCTTAAATAAATAATTCCGAGAGTGAGCCACTGTAAAGTAAAGATTCCGAGTGTGAGCTTTTTCTGAATAAATAGTTCCGAGTG
>SDVV010016308.1:0-14287 GCA_016164225.1 Gammarus roeselii
TAAAGGTGTTCTAATTGTTATAGGTGTTTTAGTTATTGTAGGTGTTCTAGTTGTTTTAGGTGTTCTAGTTTTGATAGGTGTTACAGTTGTTATATGTGTTTTAGTTGTTTTATGTGTTATAGTTGTTATATGTGTTACAGGTGATTTAGGTGTTATAGGTGTTTGAGGTGTTTGAGGTGTTTTACGTGTTTTGTTGTTTAGTTGTTTCAGTTGTTCCTTTCGTTTTAGGTGTTTTAGTTGTTGTAGGTGTTTAGTTGTTATAGGTGTTTTAGTTGTTTAGGTAATTTAGTTGTTATAGTTATTTTAGTTTTTAAAGTTGTTTTAGTTGTTTTAGTTGTTACAGTTGTTTAGTTGTTATAGTTATTTTAGTTGTTATAAGTGTTTAGTTGTTTTTGAGTGTCTTAGGTGTTATAGGCGTAGATAGGGGTATGTGGTGTTATATGTGTTTTAGGTGTTCCAGTTGTTTATAGATGTTTTAGTTGTTTGAGGTGTTTCAGTTGTTTTAGGTGATTAAGTTGTTTTAGTTGATATAGTTGCTTTAGTTGTTTCTTAGGTGTTATAGTTGTTTTAGGTGTTTTAGTTGTTTCAGGTGTTATAGTTGTTCAAGGTGCTTTGGTTGTTTTAGGTGTTTCAGTTGTTTTAGTTGTTATAGTTGATTTAGTTTTTCTATGTTGTTATAGTTGATTTAGTTGATCTAGTTGTTATAGATATTTTAGTTGTTTGGTTGTTTAGTTGTAATAGTTGTTTCAATTGTTTCAGTTGATCAAGTTGTTATAAATGTTATAGGTGTTTTTGAGTGATTTAGTTGTTATAGTTGCTCTATGTGTTTTAATTGTTCAAGTTGTTTTAGTTGTTTTAGGTGTTGTAGCTGTTTTAGTTGTTTAGTTGATTTAGTTGTTATAGTTGTTTTAGTTGTTCTAGTTGTTTTATTTGTTCTGGTTGTTTTAGTTGTATAGTTGTTATAGTTGTTTAGTTGATTTAGTTGTTTTAGTTAATTAAGTTGTTTTAGTTGTTTAGTTGTTGTAGTTGTTTTAGTTGTTTAGTTGTTGTAGTTGTTCTAGTTGTTTTAGTTGTTTCAGTTGTTTTAGTTGTTATAGTTGTTCAGATAATTTAGTTGTTTAGTTGTTTTAGTTGTTTTAGTTGTTTAGTGGTACTAGTTGTTTAGTTCTTTTAGTTGTTTTAGTAGTTTAGTTTTTATAGTTGTTTCAGTTGATTTAGTTATTCAAACTGTTCTAGGTGTTTTAGTTGTTTAGATGTTATAAGTGTTTCAGGTTTTTTAGTTGTTTTAGAAGGTGTAGTTGTTTTAGTTGTTTTAGGTGTTGTAGGTGTTATAGGTGTTTAGGTGTTATAGGTGTTTTAGGTGTTCTAGTTGTTTTAGTTGTTATAGTGATTTTTTTTAGGTCGTTTAGATGTTTGTGGTGTTATAGGTGATATAGTTGCTTCAGGTGTTCTAGTGGTTATAGGTGTTTTAGTTGTTTTAGGTGTTAGTTGTTATAGGTGTTCTAGTTGTTTTAGGTGTTTTAGTTATTGTAGGTGTTTTAGTTGTTCTAGGTGTTCTAGTTTTTATTGGTGTTGCAGTTGTTTTATGTGTTTTAGTTGTTTTATGTGTCCTAATTGTTATATGTGTTATAGGTGTTTCAGGTGTTATAGGTGTTTGAGGTGTTTTAGGTGTTTTACATGTTCTGTTGTTTAGTTGTTTTAGTTGTTTTAGCTGTTATAGGTGTTTTAGTTGTTTTTAGGTGTCGTAGGTGTTATAGGCGTTTATAGGTGTTTGTGGTGTTATATGTGTTATAGGTGTTCTAGTTGTTTATAGATGTTTTAGTTGTTTGTGTTCTAATTATTATAGTTGTTATAGTTGTTTTAGTTGTTTCTTATGTGTTTTAGTGGTTTCAGGTGTTTAGTTGTTTAGGTGTTTTAAGTGTTATAGGTGTTTTTAGGTGTTCTTGGTGTTATAGATGTTGTATTTGTTCTAGTTGTTTTAGTTGTTTTAGTTGTTATAGTTGTTTTAGTTGTTTTAGTTGTTATAGTTATTTTAGTTGTTATAGTTGTTTTAGTTGTTTTAGTTTTTTTAGTTGTTTAAGTTGTTATAGTTGTTATAGTTTTTTTAGTTGTTATAGTTGTTTTAGTTGTTAAAGTTGTTTAAGTTGTTATAGTTGTTTACGTTGTTTCAGTTGTTTATGTGTTTCAGTTGTTTTAGGTGTTTTAGGTGTTATAGGTGTTTATAGGTGTTCATGATGTTACATGTGTTTGAGTTGTTTCTATGTGTTTTAGGTGTTTGAGGTGTTTAAGGTGTTTTATGTGTTATAGGTGTTATAGGTGTTTTATTTGTTTTAGTTGTTTTAGTTGTTTTCGGTGTTTTAGTTGTTCTAGTTGTTGTAGTTGTTATAATTGTTTTAGTTGTTTTAGTGATTATAGTCGTTTTAGTTGTTTTGGTTGTTTTAGTTGTTCCAGTTGTTTTAGTTGTTTTAGTTGCTATAGTTGATTTAATTGTTTTTAGTTGTTTTAGTTGTTTTAGTTGTTGTGGTTGTTTAGTTGTTTTAGTTGTTTAGTTGTTTTAGTTGTTTTAGTTGTTTTAGTTGTTTTAGTTGTTATAGTTGTTATAGTTGTTTTATGAGTGATTTAGTTGTTACAGTTGCTTTATGTGTTTAATTGTTTTAGTTGTTATAGTTGTTTTAGGTGTTGTAGTTGTTTTAATTGTTTCTTTGATTTATTCGTTATAGGTTTCTTAGTTGTTCTAGTTGTTTTAGTCGTTTTAGTTGTTTAGTTGTTATAGTTGTTTATTTGTTTTTGTTGTTTTTGTTGTTATAGTTGTTTTAGTGGTTTAGTTGTTCAAGTTGTTTTCGTTGTTCTAGTTGTTTTAGTCGTTTAGTTGTTGTAGTTGTTTAGTTGATTTAGTTATTCTAGCTTTTTTAGGTGTTTTAGTTGTTAAGATGTTATAGGTGTTCCAGGTGTTTTAGTTGTTTAAGATGTTGTAGTTAATTTAGTTGTTCTAGGTGTTTTAGGTGTTTAGTTGTTAAAGGTGTTCTAATTGTTATAGGTGTTTTAGTTATTGTAGGTGTTCTAGTTGTTTTAGGTGTTCTAGTTTTGATAGGTGTTACAGTTGTTATATGTGTTTTAGTTGTTTTATGTGTTATAGTTGTTATATGTGTTACCGGTGATTTAGGTGTTATAGGTGTTTGAGGTGTTTGAGGTGTTTTACGTGTTTTGTTGTTTAGTTGTTTCAGTTGTTCCTTTCGTTTTAGGTGTTTTAGTTGTTTTAGGTGTTTTGTTGTTATAGGTGTTTTAGTTGTTTAGGTAATTTAGTTGTTATAGTTATTTTAGTTTGTATAGTTGTTTTAGTTGTTTTAGTTGTTACAGTTGTTTAGTTGTTATAGTTATTTAGTTGTTATAAGTGTTTTAGTTGTTTTTGAGTGTCTTAGGTGTTATAGGCGTAGATAGGGGTATGTGGTGTTATATGTGTTTAAGGTGTTCCAGTTGTTTATAGATGTTTTAGTTGTTTGAGGTGTTTCAGTTGTTTTAGGTGATTAAGTTGTTTTAGTTGATATAGTTGCTTTAGTTGTTTCTTAGGTGTTATAGTTGTTTTAGGTGTTTTAGTGGTTTCAGGTGTTATAGTTGTTCAAGGTGCTTTGGTTGTTTTAGGTGTTTCAGTTGTTTTAGATGTTATAGTTGATTTAGTTGTTCTATGTTGTTATAGTTGATTTAGTTGTTCTAGTTGTTATAGATATTTCAGTTGTTTTGGTTGTTTAGTTGTTATAGTTGTTTCAATTGTTTTAGTTGATTAAGTTGTTATAAATGTTATAGGTGTTTTTGAGTGATTTAGTTGTTATAGTTGCTCTATGCGTTTTAATTGTTCAAGTTGTTTTAGTTGTTTTAGGTGTTGTAGCTGTTTTAGTTGTTTAGTTGATTTAGTTGTTATAGTTGTTTTAGTTGTTCTAGTTGTTTTATTTGTTCTGGTTGTTTTAGTTGTTTAGTTGTTATAGTTGTTTAGTTGTTTTAGTTGTTTTAGTTAATTAAGTTGTTTAGTTGTTTAGTTGTTGTAGTTGTTTTAGTTGTTTTAGTTGTTTCAGTTGTTTTAGTTGTTATAGTTGTTCAGTTAATTTAGTTGTTTAGTTGTTTTAGTTGTTTTAGTTGTTTAGTGGTTCTAGTTGTTTAATTGTTTTAGTTGTTTTAGTAGTTTAGTTTTTTGTAGTTGTTTCAGTTGAATTAGTTATTCTAGCTGTTCTAGGTGTTTTAGTTGTTTAGATGTTATAGGTGTTACAGGTTTTTTAGTTGTTTTAGATGGTGTAGTTGTTTTAGTTGTTTTAGGTGTTGTAGGTGTTTTAGGTGTTCTAGTTGTTTTAGTTGTTATAGTGGTTTTAGCTTTTTTTTTAGTTCGTTTAGATGTTTGTGGTGTTATAGGTGTTATAGTTGTTTCAGGTGTTCTAGTGGTTTTAGGTGTTTTAGTTATTGTAGGTGTTTAGTTGTTCTAGGTGTTCTAGTTTTTATTGGTGTTTCAGTTGTTTTATGTGTTTTAGTTGTTTTATGTGTCGTAATTGGTATATGTGTTATAGGTGTTGTAGGTGTTATAGGTGTTTGAGGTGTTTTAGGTGTTCTTCATGTTATGTTGTTTAGTTGTTTTAGTTGTTGTAGATGTTTTAGCTGTTTTAGGTGTTTTAGTTGTTTAGGTGTTTTAGTTGTTATAGGTGTTTTAGTTGTTTTAGGTAATTCAGTTGTTACAGTTGTTTTAGTTGTTTTGTTGTTTCAGTTGTTTAGTTGTTATAGTTGTTTTAGTTGTTTGAAGTGTTTTAGTTGTTATAGGTGTTGTAGTTGTTATAGTTGTTATAGTTGTTTTAGTTGTTTCTTATGTGTTGTAGTGGTTTTAGGTGTTGTAGTTGTTTATGTGTTTTAAGTTTTATAGGTGTTTTTTTAGGTGTTCTTGGTGTTATAGTTGTTGTAGTTGTTCTAGTTGTTTTAGTTGTTTTAGTTGTTATAGTTGTTTTTGTGGTTTTAGTTGTTATAGTTGTTTTAGTTGCTATAGATGTTATAGTTGTTTTAGTTGTCTAAGTTGTTTAAGTTGTTATAGTTGTTTTAGTGTTGTTTTAGTTGTTTAGGTGTTTCAGTTGTTTAGGTGTTTTAGGTGTTATAGGTGTTTATAGGTGTTCATGGTGTTATATGTGTTTTAGGTGTTTTAAGTGTTTAAGGTGTTTTAGGTGTTTAGTTGTTTTATTTGTTTAGGGTGTTTTAGTTGTTGTAGGTGTTTAGTTTCATTTAGGTGTTTTAGTTGTTTAGGTGTTTGAGTTGTTTTTAGGTGTTCTAGGTGTTTGAGGTGTTATAGGTGTTTAAGGGTTTCTATGTGTTATAGGTGTTGTAGGTGTTTTATTTGTTTTAGTTGTTTTAGTTGTTTTCGGTGTTTTAGTTGTTCTAGTTGTTTTAGTTGTTATAGTTGTTTTAGTTGTTTTAGTTGTTATAGTCGTTTTAGTTGTTTTAGTTGTTTTAGTTGTTTTAGTTGTTCCAGTTGTTTTAGTTGTTATGTGTTCAAGGTGTTCTAGTTGTTTCAGGTTTTTAGTTGTATTAGTTGTTCTAGATGTTTTAGTTGTTCTGTTGTTATAATTGTTTTTTAGTTGTTTTAGTTGCTATAGTTGTTTCAAGTGTTATAGTTGTTTTAGTTATTTTATTTGTTTAGTTGTTTTAGTTGTTATAGTTGTTATAGTTGTTATAGTTGTTTTAGTTGTTTTAGTTGTTATAGTTGTTTTAGTTGTTTTAGTTGTTTTAGTTGTTTTGGTTGTTATAGTAGTTGTAGGTGTTGTAGTTGTTTTAGCTGTTGTAGATGTTTTAGTTGTTTTTATGTGTTTTAGTGGTTTTATGTGTTTAGTTGTTTTATGTGTTTTAGTTGTTCGAGTTAATTTAGGTGTTTTAGTTGTTTTAGTTGTTGTAGTTGTTTTAGTTGTTTTAGTTGTTCTAGTTAATTTAGGTGTTTTAGTTGTTCAGTTGTTTTAGTTGTTTAGTTGTTTTATTGTTTTAGTTGTCTTAGTTGTTTGTTTATGTTGTTTCAGTTGTTGTAGTTTTTTTGGTTGTTTTAGTTGCTTTAGGTGTTCAAATTGTTCTAGTTGTTTTAGTTGTGCTAGTTGTTTTAGTTGTTATAGTTGTTTAAGGTGTTCTTGTTAATTTAGGTGTTTTAGTTGTTTTAGATGTTATAGGTGTTTAGTTGTTTTAGGTGTTTTAGTTGTTTTATGTGTTTTAGTTGTTTTAGGTGTTTTAGGTGTTATAGTTGTTTATGGTAATTTAGTTAATACACGTGTTTCAGTTGTTTTATTTCTTCTAGTTGTTTTAGTTGTTTTAGGTGTTTTAGTTGTTTAAGTTGTTTTAGTTGTTTCATGAGTTCTAGTTGTTTAAGGGTTTTTAGTTGTTCTAGGTGTTTAGTTGTTATAGGTGTTCTAGTTGTTTTAGGTGTTTTATTTGTTTAGTTGTTTTAGTTGTTATAGGTGTTATTACTGTTTTCGGTGTTCTAGTTGTTTTAGGTGTTCTAGTTCTTGTAATTGTTTCAGTTGTTTAGTTGTTTTTAGGTGTTTTAGTTGTTTTATGCGTTTTAGTTGTTTAGGTGTTTTAGTTATTATAGGTGTTTTTGTTGTCTTGCGTGTTTAAGTTGTTTCATGTGTTTAAGGTGTTATAGTTGATATCGTTGTTATAGTTGGTTTAGTTGTTTTAGTTGTTTTAGTTGTTTTAGTTGTTTAAGTTGTTTTAGTTGTTCTAGTTGTTTTGGTTGTTATAGTTGTTTTAGTTGTTGTAGTTGTTTTAGTTGTTCTAGTTGTTTTAGTTGTTCTAGTTGTTGTAGTTGTTATAGGTGTTATAGTTGTTTTAGGTGTTTTAGTTCTTTAAGGTGTTATAGTTGTTCTAATTGTTTAGTTGTTTTATGTGTTATAGTTGTTTTATTTGTTTTAGTTGTTTTAGTTGTTACAGTTATTATATGTGTTTTAGTTGTTATTTAGATGTTATAGGTGTTTAGTTGTTTTAGGTGTTCTAGGTGTTTTAGGTGTTTTAGGTGTCATAGGTGTTCTAGGTGTTATAAGTGTTATAGGTGTTTTAGGTGTTCAAGGTGTTTTAGGTGTTTTAATTGTTGAAGGTGTTTTAGTTGTTTTAGGTGTTTTAGTTGTTTTAGGTGCTTTAGTTGTATTAGGTGTTTAGTTGTTTAGGAATTTTAGTGATTTTAGGTGTTGTAGTTGTTTCATTTTTTATAGTTGTTTTAGGTGTTTTAGTTGTTTTAGTGGTTTTAGTTGCTATAATTGTTTTAGTTGTTTTAGTTGTTTCAGTTGTTCTAGTTGTTATAGTTGTTTTAGTTGTTTAGTTGTTTTAGTTGTTTCAGTTGTTTAAGTGTTATAGTTGTTTTAGGTGTTTTAGTTCGTATAGGTGTGTTAGTTGTTTTAGGTGTTCTAGTTGTTTTATGTGTTCTAGTTGTTTTAGGTGTTTTAGTAGTTGTATGTGTTTTAGTTGTTATAGGTGTTCTAGTTGTTTTAGGATTTGTAGTTGTTCAAAGTGTTCTAGTTGTTTTAGGTGTTATAGTTGTTCTATGGGTTTTATGTGTATCAGGCGTTTTAATTGTTTTAATTGTTATAGGTATTTCAGTTGTTTAAGGGGTTCTGGTTGTTTTAGGTGTACTAGTTGTTCTAGTGTTTTAGTTCTTTATATGTACCAGTTGTTTTAGGTGATGTAGTTGTCTTAGGTGTTCTAGTTTTTATAGGTGTTCTAATTGTTTTAGACATTTTAGTTGTTCAAGGGGTTCTAGTTGTTCTAGGTGCTTCAGGTGTTTTAGGTGTTTTAGTTGTTTTAGTTGTTATAGATGTTCTAGTTGTTTTAGTTGTTTTAGTTGTTTAGTTGTTTAAGTTGTTTCAGTTGTTTTAGGTGTTATAGTTGTTTTAGGTGTTTTAGTTGTTCCAGGTGTTTAGTTGTTTGATGTGTTATAGCTGTTTAGGTGTTATAGTTGTTTCAGGTGTTTTAGTTGTTTTATGTGTTCAAGTTGTTTTAGTTGTTTTAGTTAATTTAGTTGTTTTAGTTGTTTTAGTTGTTATAGTTGTTGTAGGGGTTTTAGGTGTTAAGTTGTTATTGGTGTTTTAGTTGTTTTATGTGTTATAGTTGTTTTAGGTTTTTATAGTTGTTACAGGGGTTTTAATTGTTTTAGTTGTTTAGTTGTTTTAGTTGTTTTAGTTTTTCAGTTGTTTTAGGTGTTCTAGTTGTTTTGGTTGTTTTAGTTGTTCAGGTGTTATAGTTGTTATAGGTGTTATATTTGTTTTAGGTGTATTAGTTGTTTAGGTGTTCAGTTGTTTCAGTTGTTATAGTTGTTTTAGTTGTTTTAGTTGTTTTAGTTTTTTGAGTTGTTGTAGTTGTTTTAGTTGTTTTAGGTGTTTTAGTTGTTCTATGTGTTCTAGTTGTTTTATGTGTTTTAATTGTTTTATTTGTTATATGTGTTTTAATTGTTTTAGGTGTTTCAGGTGTTTCAGGTGTTTAAGTTGTTATAGGTGTTTTAGTTGTTGTAGTTGTTTTAGTTGTTTTAGTTATGTTAGTTGTTTTTAGTTGTCATAGATGTTGTAGGTGTTTTAATTGTTGTAGTTGTTTTAGTTGTTTGTAGGTGTTTTTTTAGTTGTTTAAGTTGTTTTAGTTGATTTTGTTGTTTAGTTAATTCAGTTGTTTTAGTTGTTTTAGTTGTTTTAGTCATCTTAGTTGTTCTAGTTGTTTTAGGTGTTGTAGTTGATTTAGGTGTATTATGAGATCCAGGTGTTTTAGGTGTTATAGGTGTCATAGTTGTTTAAGGTGTTCTAGTTGTTTATAGGGGTTTTAGTTGTTTCTAGTTGTTTTAGTTGATTTAGTTGTTTTAGTTGTTATAGTTGTTTCAGTTGTATTAATCGTTCAGTTTTTTTAGGTGTTTTAGTTGTTATAGTTGTTTTAGTTGTTTCAGTTGTTAAGGTTGTTTTTGTTGTTATAGTTGGTATAGGTGTTTTAGTTATTTTAGTTGTTTTGGTTGTTCTAGGTGTTATAGTTGTTTTATGTGTTGTAGTTGTTAAGGTGTTTTACGTGTTTCAGTTGTTATAGTTGTTCTAGTTGTTATAGGTGTTTTGATTTTTTAGGTGTTATAGTTGTTATATGTGTTCTAGGTGTTTTATGTGTTGTAGGTGTTTTATGTGTTATTGGTGTTTTGTTGTTTAGTTTTTTTAGTTGTTTTAGTTATTTTAGGTGTTTTAAATAATATAGGTGTTTCAGTTGTTTTAGTTGTTTTAGTTGTTTTAGTTGTTTCAGTTGTTTTAGTTGTTTTAGTTGTTTTAGTTGTTATAGTTGTTGTAGTGGTTATAGGTGTTATAGTTGTTTTAGGTGTTCTAGGTGTTAAATGTGTTTTAGTTGTTGTGGGTGTTCAAGTTGTTATAGTTATTTTAGTTGTTATAGTTGTTGTAGTTGTTATAGGTGTTATAGTTGTTTTAGGTGTTCTAGGTGTTAAATGTGTTTTAGTTGTTGTAGGTGTTTCAGTTGTTTAGGTGTTTTAGTTGTTTGAGTTGTTTATGTTGTTTTAGTTGTTATAGTTGTTTTAGTTCTTTTAGTTCTTTAGTTGTTTTAGTTGTTCTAGTTGTTATAGTTGTTCTAGTTGTTATAGTTGTTTTAGTTGTTATAGTTGTTTAAGTTGTTTTAGTTGTTACAGTTGTTATAGTTGTGCTAGTTGGTATATGTGTATTAGTTATTTTAGTTATTTTAGGTGTTTTAGTTGTTTTAGGTGATTTATTTGTTATAGGTGTTCCACGTGTTTTAGTTGTTCTAGTTGTTTTAGTTGTTATAGGTGTTATAGTTGTTTTAGGTGTTGTAGTTGTTTTAGGTGTTATAGGTGTTATAGGTGTTTCAGATGTTTTAGGTGTTGTAGTTGTTAAAGGTGTTTAAGTTGTATAGATGTTGTAGTTGTTTTAGTTGTTTTAGTTGTTTTAGTTGTTCTAGTTTTTTTAGTTGTTTTAGTTGTTATAGTTGTTGTAGGTGTTTTTTTTGTTTTAGTTGTTGTAGTTGTTTTAGTTGTTTCAGTTGTTTTAATTGTTATAGTTGTTTTAGGTGTTGTAGTTGTTTTAGGTGTTATAGGTGTTCTAGGTGTTTCAGATGTTTTAGGTGTTGTAGTTGTTAAAAGTGTTTAAGTTGTATAGATGTTGTAGTTGTTGTAGTTGTTTTAGTTGTTCTAGTTGTTTTAGTTGTTTAGTTGTTTTAGTTGTTTTTAGTTGATTTAGTTGTTATAGTTTTTTTCAGGTGTTTTAGATATTTTATGTGTTTCAGTTGTTTAAGGTGTTTTACTTGTTTATAGGTGTTTAGTTGTTATAGGTGTTTTAATTGTTTTAGCTGTTCAGTTGTTATATGTGTTTTAGTTGTTTAGGTGTTTCAGGTGTTTCATGTGTTTTAGTTTTTTAGGTGTTATAGGTGTTTAGTTGTTTTAGGTGTTCTAGTGGTTTTGGGTGTTTTAGTTGTTATTGTTGTTTTAGTTGTTCTAGTTGTTTTAGTTGTTTTAGTTGTTTCAGTTGTATTATTTGTTCAGTTGTTCTAGTTGTTATTGTTGTTTTAGTTGTTCTAGTTGTTTTAGTTGTTTTAGTTGTTTCAGTTGTATTATTTGTTCAGTTGTTCTAGTTGTTAAGTTGTTACAGATGATTTTTTTTGTGTGCTATAGTTGTTATATGTGTTTTTAGGTGTTTTAGGTGTTTTAGGTGTTTAGGTGTTAAAGTTGTTTTTGGTTTTCAGTTGTTTTAGTTGTTTCAGTTGTTTTAGGTGTTCTAGTTAATATAGGTGTTCTAGTAGTTTCAGTTATTTTAGTTGTTTTAGTTGTTCTTATTGTCTTAGTTGTCTTAGTTGTTTTAGTTGTTCTAGTTGTTGTAGTTGTTTTGGTTGTTTTAGTTGCTTTAGGTGTTCAAGTTGTTTTAGTTGTTCCAGTTGTTCTAGTTGTTCTAGTTGTTCTAGTTGTTGTAGGTGTTATATTTGTTTTAGTTTTTGTAGGTGATAGAGGTGTTGCAGGTGTTTGAGGTGTTTTAGTTGTTCTAGATGTTATAGGAGTTGAGTTGTTTTAGGTGTTTAGTTGTTTTATGTGTTTTAGTTGTTATAGTTGTTTTGGGTGTTATAGTTGTGTATGGTAATTTAGTTGTTACAGGTGTTTTAGTTGTTTTAATTGTTCTAGTTATTTTAGTTTTTCCAGTTATTCCAGTTGTTTTAGTTGTTTTAGTTGTTTAAGTTGTTCTAGTTGTTTTAGTTGTCATAGTTGTTTCAGTTGTTTCAGTTGTTTCAGTTGTTTCAGTTGTTTTAGTTGTTTTAGTTGTTTTAGTTGTTACAGTTGTTGTATGTGTTAATAATCGTTTTAGTTAATTTAGTTGTTATAGGTGTTTTAGTTGTTATAGTTTTTATAGTTGTTTTAGATGTTTTAGTTATTTTAGTTGTTACAGGTGTTTTAGTTGTTTAGGTGTTTTAGGTGTTTCAAGTGTTATAGATGTTATAGGTGTTATAGGTGTTATAGGTGTTATAGGTGTTGTAGGTGTTTTAGGTGTTACAGGCGTTATAGTTGTTCTGATTGTTATAGGTGTTTCAGTGGTTCTATGTGTTTGGTTGTTATAGGTGTTCTAGTTGTTTGAGTTGTTTTAGTTGTTTCATGTGTTCTAGTTGTTTAAGGTGTTTTAGTTGTTTTAGGTGTTTAGTTGTTATGGGTGTTCTAGCTGTGTTAGGTGTTTTATTTGTTTCGTTGTTTAAGTTGTTTAGGTGTTATTACTGTTTTAAGGGTTCTAGTTGTTTTAGGGGTTTTAGGTGTTCTAATTGTTATTGTTAATTAAGTTGTTGCAGGTGTTTTAGTTGTTCCTGGGTGTTATAGTTGTTTTAGGTGTTTTAGTTGTTTCCTAGGTGTTTTAGATGTATTCGGTGTTGTAGTTGTTGTAGGTGTTTTGATTGTTTTAGGTGTTTTAGTTGTTTTAGTTGTTTTAGTTGTTTAAGTTGTTGTAGTTGTTCTAGTTGTTTTAGTTGTTTTAGATGTTATAGTTGTTTTAGTTGTTATAGTTGTTATAGTTGTTTTGGTTGTTCTAGTTGTTTTATGTGTTATAGTCGTTTTAGTTGTTCTAGTTGTTTTGGGTGTTTTAGTTGTTATAGTTCTTATAGTTGGTTTAGTTTTTTTAGTTCTTTCAGGTGTTTTAGTTGTTCTAGGTGTTCTAGGTGTTTTGGGTGTTATAGGTGTTATATGTGCTGTAGGTGTTTTGGATGTTTTAGGCGTTGTAGTTGTTTTGAATTGTTTTAGGTGTTTAAGTTGTTATAGTTTTTTTTTGTTGTTTTAGGTGTTTTAGTTGTTATAGGTGTTCTAGTTGTTTTAGGTGTTATAGTTGTTGTAGGTGTTCTAGTTCTTATAGGTGTTCTAGTTTTTTTAGGTGTTATAGTTGTTCAAGGTGTTCTAGTTGTGCTAAGTGTTTTAGTTGTTTTATGTGTTGTAGGTGTTTCAGGCGTTTAATTCTTTTAAATGTGTTAGGTGTTTCAGTTGTTTTAGGTGTTTTGTTGTTCTAGGTGTTATAGTTGTTCTAGGTGTTTTAGTTGTTTTATGTGTACTAGTTGTCGTAGGTGTTTTTTAGTTGTTAAGGTGTTATAGTTGTTATAGGTGTTCTAGTTGTTTTAGGTGTTTTAGTTGTTCAAGGGGTTCTAGTTGTTTCAGGTGCTTCAGTTGTTTTAGGTGTTTTAGTTGTTTTAGTTGTTGTAGGTGTTATAGTTGTTTTATTTAATATAGTTGTTTTAGGTGTTTAGTTGTTTTAGTTGTTGTAGTTGTTATAGTTGTTTTAGTTGATTTAGTTGTTTCAGTTGTTCTAGTTGTTTTAGTTGTTTTATTTGTTGAGTTGTTTTAGTTGTTCAGTTGTTTTAGGTGTTATAGTTGTTTTAGGTGTTAGTTGTTATAGGTGTTTTAGTTGTTTTAGGTGTTCTAGTTGTTGTATGTTTTCTAGTTGTTCTAGGTGTTATAGTTGTTGTAGGTGTTTTATTTGTTATAGGTGTTCTAGTTTTTTTAGGTGTTTTAGTTGTTCAAGGTGTTCTAGTTGTTATAAGTGTTTTAGTTGTTCTATGTGTTTTAGATGTTCCAGGCGTTTTAATTGTTTTAATTGTTTTAGGTGTTGCAGTTGTTTTAGGTGTTTTGGTTGTTTTAGGTGTTATAGTTGTTCTAGATGTTGTAGTTGTTTTTTGTGTACTAGTTGTTTTAGTTGTTTCAGTTGTGTTAGGTGTTCTAGTTGTTATGGTTGTTTTAGTTGTTTTAGTTGTTTTAGTTGTTTAAGTTGTTTTAGTTGTTATAGATTTGGTCGTTGTTGCAGTTGTTTTAGTTGTTTAAGTTGTTTTAGTTGTTTATGTGTTTTAGGTAATTTAGTTGTTCAAGTTGTTTTAGTTGTTTCAGTTGTTTCAGTTGTTTTAGTGGTTTTAGTTGTTTTAGTTGTTTAGTTGTTTTAGTTGTTATAGTTGTTGTAGGTGTTCTTGGTGTTTTAGTTGTTTAGGTGTTATAGTTGTTTTAGTTGTTATAGTTGTTTTAGGTGTTATAGTTGTTTAGGTGTTATAGTTATTAGTTGTTTCAGTTGTTTTAGTTATTTTAGGAGTTTTATTTATTTAAGTTGTTATAGTTGTTTTAGTTGTTATAGGTGTTCCAGTTGTTGTTGGTGTTTAAGGTGTTTTAGGTGTTGTAGTTGTTTAGGGGTTTTGGTTGTTTTAGTTGTTCTAGTTGGTTTGGTTGTTTAGTTGTTTAGTTGTCTAAGTTGTTTTAGTTGTTATAGCTGTTTCAAGTGTTATAGTTGTTTTAGTTGTTTCAGTTGCTATAGTTGTTATAGTTTGTTTAGTTGTTATAGTTGTTATAGTTGTTTTAGTTGTTATAGTTGTTTTAGTTGTTATAGTAGTTGTAGGTGTTGTAGTTGTTTATAGATGTTATATGTGGTTTAGGTGTTCCAGGTGTTTTAGGGGTTTTAGTTGTTTTATGTGATTTAGTTGTGTTAGTTGTTTTAGTTGTTTCAGTTGTTTCAGTTGTATAAGTTGTTTAAGGTGTTTTAGTTGTTTTTCGTGTGTTTTAGTTGATCTAGATGTAATAGTTGTTTTTTAGTTGTTTTATTTGTTTTAGTTGTTATAGTTGTTTTAGTTGGTTTAGTTGTTCAAGTATTTTAAGGAGTTTTAGTTGTTTTAGTTGTTTTAGTTGTTATAGTTGTTATAGTTGTTAAAGTTTTTTTTTTTTTTTGGTGTTTTAAGTTGTTTAAGGTGTTGTAAGTTTTTTACTCGTTCAGTTGTTATAGTTGTTTTGGTTGTCTTAGTTGTTTTAGTT